>ML793846.1:193928-232654 GCA_009831015.1 Picea engelmannii
GAGTATCCACATATTTTTGAATATTTTTGAAATTTTGTATGTACATGTGTATATGATGCACCAAGGACACTGCATAAATAAGGGGGAGGGAAATGTAATGTCCATGATATGGACCCTTTGTAATTGTACATATAGGTTGGTGAGACATGGTATCAATTGTAAATATAAATGTACCTTTAGTTTGGTGAGCCATTGGTACTAAGTTTTTATGTTGCGCGCACCTGACTAGTGCACCAATAATTGTTATCAAAGACAGGATGCTCACATTTCATAGTGTTGCACGCACCTGGGTAAGTACACATAGTTCATAGTGTTGCACACACTTCGATAAGTGTGTGGTAATGACCTAGGAATACGTGCAGAGTTGAGTTATATATATATATATATTGAGGTCAGAGAGCTTGTGTGATTATGAGGCTGGTGAGTTGGGACAAAAGTATGCCAATGCACCTATCCATGCAAATGTAATCACAATTATTAATATAATATTACATCGTTGCATGCATATAGACTCAGATGAAAACAGATGGGGGGTTGACTCCACTGGAAAAGGGAAAAGAGGGTGGGACTTAAGTCCTAGGGAATATTTTATAATATTTCCGGAAAAGTATAATGTTGGATAAGTTTCCGAGGGTAGGGAACGAGTCACCAAGTGGCTTAAGATACTTCTAAGGGTGACAAGTGTCAAGTTGAAGGCATGCAATACATATTGTTGGACTTAGTGTATTTTGGGGATTATTTAGAATCCATTATTCATGATTGACTCTTGTGTGCAGAAGGGGTCGGTTCCGGAAGAGGATGGCTATTACCTTATCTACACAAAGAATCTTGTAAGGAGTTGCAGATATGTAATTAGAGTTTATTGTCGAAGAGATGGTTGTGAGGCGTGTGAGAAGTCTCTCTGGGTGAGATATTTGCAATTGAAGAAGTGGGTTGTTAGGCCTGTGAGCATACTCTCTAGGTGAGAGTTATGCTGAGAATTTTTCTTTGGTGCGCTGGACAGTGGTCATAGGGCTCAGAGACTTCCTATTCAAACTGTTGTTGGTAACCATGGAAGGGAAGTGGGGAAATTGAAGGACTATTGAGCATATAAGGGGCACACTTCCTTGGGTGTGACAAGTGCATGGGGAATGAGGGGATGTATGCTAGTTGCAATAGTGGGAACTAAGGACTAAGCAATTTTGTTGAGAATCAGAACTTATCTTGTCGCTAGGAACCCTTTTTTCCCTGGTGGAGTTAAGCCCCATCTCAGGGGTGACATGTTACTGAAAGCTTATGAGAAACAAAGTCTATGGCTGGGAGGAATGTTCGAGTTCTACACACAATTGGTGGATTTCATAAAAGATAAGTGTTCTTATGTCCTTGTCTTGTTTAATTACTATGTGCTTTTTTATCTATGCATGATCTGGTTTAATTCCTTTATGTTGTTGCATATAAGTAATTGTTGTTATTTTTTATAATGTTGCTTGCACATGTAATTATGGTGCTTATAGCTTGTATTTGTAGATGTGCATGAGTATGGAAAAGGTTGTTAGTTTCTTGTTATGTTAACATTATGATTTTGGGTTATGAGTCTTCAAGAAGAGGATCCAATGGCTGAGTGTGTAGGAAAGTAGCATGTGTGCATATGAGGATGGAACTCATGTGTGCGTTCAGGGAATTAGACCCCGCACACATGGAAATCAGAATTGGCATGTGATTCCAGGGTGGTTGTGCACACTATTATGCTATGTGATCAATATACTAGTGCACACATTTGTTTGAGTTACTTCCATTGCTTAAAGTTGTTTTAAAAAAAAGAAAGTTAGTGTGGAGCGACTCAGCTCAAGGTTGAGCACATTACTTCAAGTGATACTGTGCAAACTAAGGTTTATCTTAGAATATGCACAATTCATTTTTGGAGTAGCATTGCTCAGTAGTGGATGGGGATGTTACATTGTGGTATCAGAGCATGTTGTAAGTGCCAGTAATGAGAAATGTTACAATGTGGTACTGAGACTCAGTGGGAGACTAGGTACATTATAGATTGGTATCAGAGCATGTTGTAAGTGTTGGTAATGGGAAATGTTACAAGGTGGTAATGAGACTCAGTGGGAGACTGGGTATGTTACAGACTTAGATTATCTAGTTCCTCTTAGAATCCTTGTAATGGATGGCCGAGGAAGGAAAGCCTCGAATACCCGACTATTCACTATTTCTCCAACATAGTTTGGCGGCTTATATTACTAGTTGAGTAGTGTGGAGAGGTGTAACTGGACATCTAGTCCACTAGATCTCTAAGGATTCATCATGCTAATAATTTCCTAGTTTCCTCAATGCTAGGTTGAGTAGGGTTTTGACCCTTTTCCTTTGTGATATTATTAACCGAAGAAAGTTTGAGGGTTACACCCTGATGACGTATTATGCTAAATGTTAGTGTAGGATTGATGCGGGTCGAAAAAGGGAGGCCACTATCGATCAAGCATCTTGTGCTTGGGATGTGATCTCAACTATCAGATCATAGGGTCAAGGGTTCTCGATTGTTGATTTCCAAATTAATCTTAGGAGGGAGTCATCACCCTAGATAACTAGAACATCGAACAATCAGAACACTATGTGGGAGGAATTCCTAAGGCGTTCGGTTTCCTGGATTCCCGACGGGTCAATTTTTTTGTGATGGGTTCCATGGAGAGAGGCCTCGGTGCCATGTGATGACATGTAGTGCCACATCAGTCCATGAGTCATGTCATGGTTGGTCCATGTGTCATGAAGAACACTGTGTCATTGCCTTGGTTGGTTAGGGTTCCAGTGCAGAGCTCCATCAGAAGTTAGAGGATGTGATGATGCTATTCTACACGTGTCATGACACATCATCAACCACATGTCATGCCATGTTATCTTATTCATATGAGACTTCCAAATCAATTCCCACATGTTCATTCCACATCATCATGCCACATCATCCTATTGTCTACTATAGCTATGAGATGTCACATTAGGTCGCATGACATGTCAGGTCTACATGTCTTTGGTGCTCACTTGACACTCGGCTCCAATTCACTGGGATCCAATTCCTAGTGGGGTAAGGTTCTTGATTGCGTTAAGGTTTTGGGGATCAGGAAACCAGTTAACCAACAACCGAGAATTTTTTATTGGAGTCTACTGATGGGGATCCACAAGATCTCGGTGCCCGATTGGGTATGGTTATGTCTCCAAGTTCTGTTAGTTGATTTTTGAAGTATGCTTGTTAGCTATTGGTTGAGACACAACACATTGGAGGGTTATGTGTCTTGACATATTAGTGCCTTGGTAGTGCCACGTTGGATGGTACTAGTGGCGAGGGTCCAAGTGGGTACCATGTCAACATGAGGTGGATTTTGGAAAAAAAAGACCCGAAAAATTTAGGAGGCCATAACTTTTGATCCTGAGCTCGGATTTGAGTATAGTTATTGTCATTGGAAATATTTCAACAAGAAGGACTGACTCATGAGCTTGGTTTTGGATTTGGAGGTGTGGTTAAGAAAGGTAAGTTAGAGGAAAGAAAAGAAAAATTTTGTGCACCCCACCACCCTAATGTGGGTAGGGGGTTGGGTGTGTTACATGATTAATAAAGAGATGGATGACAATGGGGGGGAGAGAATGTGTCTGACAAATCCAACTGCTACCGTGTGGTGACTAGATTGTATTCCTATTATGGAAATAGGGGTTGATCATAGAATGAGTTGATAATTGAGGAGCCTGTTGATGTAAAGAATCCTCGAGCTTTGAGTAATGACCAGATTAGATTGTTTGTCTACCTGGATGTTTTTTATTCTGAGGATGTGGAAGAAGTCATTCTTCTAGAAGGTCTTGAGTTCCTCATAAAATATTTAGAAGATGGATATGATTTTTTCATATCGAGGGAGCGATCCCCGTCTCAAGTGGATGATGGTATTTATTGAGTTTCCAAGGATGGAGAGCATGCACCTATTTTTGGATTTGGCTAGGAAAAGTCCTTGAAGAAGAGAATAAGCCTCAAATTGGTTGTTAGTGGCTTGGCATAAACTCCAAGAGTGGCCCAATTCAATTATTACACTAGGCCCAAAGAGGACACCTCTCGCTTCTGCCACCCCAGGATTACCTTTAGAGGCACCATTAAAGAAAAGAATAGGATCTAAATTAGAACTCAACCAATGCAAAAAATCTTATGTAGTTAATTGAATATGTCAAGTTGATCTGGAACTGATTTTCATTATAGTGTCAATTCACAGTGTGAATTGGTTGATTCAATGATCTTCCCAATAATCCAGGGGATAAGGAGATGAAGTCTTGAAATGCATAGTATTAAGGTGCTTAGATAAAAGACCATATCTATCATTTCTACTAACTGATGAGAAAACTTGATATCTATAAGGATAACTCGATTCTAGGTGAGGGAGATCTTCCAACAAACAAATTTCGGTAAGGCAGCCCAAGTCCTCTTGAAGATGAGTTTATTGAGGAAGGAACTGCTATAAAAAAACAACCATTTGCTGAACATATGCCTTAGAGAATATGGCCAGATTATCCGGTGTTGACACCCTTGCAAGAATACCTTCCACGTTTCTTGAGAAAATAAATAGTACAGTAAAAGGTGGGATGCATATTCATGAGAAGCTAAACATAAGATGCACCTAAATGGTTCATGGATGCCTCTTTTTAACAAATTTCCCCCCATGAGGATATTTCCATGCGCAATGGTCCAGTCAAAGATGTTTATAATCTTGGGAAGACCATCAATGTGCCAACTATCGACCACACATTTGATTTGGGGGGAAGGGAGAATTGGATAAGAAGAGAGTCATATCCCAATTTGATTGAATATTCACCCTTTTCCCAACCCTTAAGATCCCTAAGAGAAAGGTGCTTTGTGGGGCAACCATGAAGGTGAAGAGAAATATATAAGACAAGAGGAAAAAGGTGGTGGGGTGGGTCTCCAAAGGACCAACCAACCCAACAAATAGAAATCATGTCCCATTGGGAAATGTTAAAGAGGGTGAAATTTCCCCGATTTGCCAATGATTGAAGTAAGGGAAGTAAATAGAGTTATTTCTAGATTAGATTATTACCCATTATGTTGTCTCTGCCAATTTGAATGATCTTTCCATTCCTTGGTATCCACGTAAGTTAACTCTGCAGAAGAGGAAGAGAATCCTTAAGAAGCCTCAAAATTTGGGAGCTAGATTGGTCCACAAGAGGGATATCCAGACACCTGAGTCCATCTCTTGAAAAATATTTATGATATATTACTTTTTTCCACCAATCATTGCGCCTAGAGACAAGACACCATAAAATTTTAGCACCAAGGGAAATATTGGACAAAATCAAATCCTTAATACCGAGAACACCACATGCCTTTGGGGCTCGCACCATGTTCTAGTTCACCACATGGAAACTTTTGGAGTTATATTTCCCACCTTGCCACAAGAATCTTCAATGATATTGAGCTATAACTAACTTGATGGAGATTGGAGCAAGAAAAGTTGAAAATTGGAAAATTGGCAGGGTAGAAACAACATATTTGACCAAAACTACTTTGCTAGTGAGGTTGAGACATTGTGTACCCCATTGAAGGAATTCAGCCTTGATTTTGTCAAGGATGGGTTGCCAAAATTTCAAGGAAAGGGAGTGAAGAAAAATGGGGATGACCAAGTAATTTAAAGTATGTCATTTATCTATGAAGGAAAATGGAGGATTCAAGCTATTGTTTTAGATTGTGGGGCATTTATGTTCCATGCATACAAATGTCTCTTAGCACTATCTACTAGACCCCCTAACGTCGAAGTAAAATCATCTAAAGCTTCTATGAAATGAGTAGCAATGATTGTGGAAGATCCTCCCAATGGGAGAGTGCCATCGACAAATTGGGAGTGATTTATCTTCCTTGCACCTATAACGATTCTAATGCCAATAATGGATTTGGTCATGCACTCCATGTCCAATATTTTGATCATGTCTTCAACAATAAGGATGCATAGAATAAGGGATAGGGGACATCCCTAACATAGGCCTATGAATACTATGAAAAAGGAAGTAGGTATACCATTCACTAGAGGGACGATCCATGGGTTTCTTATGCAGGATGATATCTAGTCTATGAAGCCTTATGAAAAGCCTAACTTTCTTAGGATTGAAAAGAGAAAGCCGTGAAAGACCTTATCAAATGCATTAGTCATGTCAATTTTAATGATCATTCTTTTTCCCCCTAGGGCCGTTCTTGAATGTATGGCTTCTTGAACTAAAATTATATTGTCTACCAATTGTCTTTTCTACACAAAGCCTCCCTGATTAGGAGAGATAATATGGGGGAGGAAGGGGTTGATTCTATTGGAAATTATCTTGGAAATAATTTAGTAGGAGACATTACATAGTGGTATTGGGCTAAACTGGGAAAAGGAGGAGGAGACAACTTCTTTTGGAATCAAGGCCAAAAAGGTAGAATTGGTGCTTCTCCCCATCCTATTTGAATAATGAACATATTGTATCATTCTTACTAGGTCAAATTTAATAATATACCAATACCATTCGTAGAAATGAGCTGAGAATCCATCTGTTCTAGGGGCCTTGTCATGGTCTTTTTGCTATATAACTCCACAAATCTCTTATTCATATATTGGTCTAGACAACTTAGAATTATTTTTAGATCCAATGATAGAGGGAATATTTTCCAAAAGTTTCTCAAAAGTGCCCTGATTCAACATGCCTTCTTCTTTGTATAATTATTCAAAATGGTGGAAGAATGCATCTTTGATTTGATCAAATGATGAAACCATTTCTCCCTCAACATTTATTATCTCCTTGGCTTTATTCTTCCAGAGTCTATATTTGGAATCCATGTGAAAAGTTTTGGTGTTCTAATCACCAGCTTGGAGCCAAAGACTCCTAGATTTCAAGCACCTTGGATCTTCTTCCAATATTAGGGATTTCTGGTAATCTAGAAATGTGTCTTTTTCTTTTACAATACGTTTGTGAGTGAGCAAATCAACTTATAACTTATGTTGCAGCTCTTCCGGGATTCTGGATAAGGATATGATGTCTTTATTAGGGGACTTGTAATTGGACTTTTTCCAGTCCTTGAGAACCTATTTGATATTTTTAGCTTCTACTCCTAAATGTAAACAAGGGAGCCCGAGATCCAATGTCTCCATGAACAAGAAACAAGATCAAAGAAAGAGGGATCAAGGGCCCATAGGGGTTTAAATTGAAATGGGATGGGGCCCAACGACTTAGGTTTGGAAGAGAAGAGGGAAATGGAGCAGTGATTAGAACCATACCAAGGGGGAGTAAATGAAGAAAAGGAGGGGGAGTCTTATAAGAAGGAGAAACTAACAATAAACTGACCCATCATGGATGCAATGTTGCTTGGCCCTAGGAATTTTTTGGACCGGGTAAATTTACCTTTCCTAGGCTTGATATCCACTAGGTTGAGTGTTGTAAGGATATCTTTCGTGGATTCCCTCGAGAGGTCTCCCACAATACAACCCCCTGTCTTCTCATTTTGATGGAGTTTTGTGTTGAAGTCCCCTGCTATGATGAGTTTATGGTCTCTTCTTATGTATTACAAATACAATAGAGAGTTCCACTAGGATATATTTTCCCGAGTGAAGGAAGGCACATAAACATTAATCAAAATTATGTAATTACCAGAAGGGATATGCGTGTGACATACCATTAGCCAATTTTGGGTTGATTTTATTGATTCTAACTAGAAGATAGAAGAATTCCAGAGGGTGAATAGACCTCCTGGAGCATCTCGGGAGTTGAATGCAATCCTTCTATTTGATTTCCATATCTATTCACTTTCTCAAAGGATATTATAATCCTTCAACTTTGTTTCCCATAGAAATATAACTTGGGGTCTTTCTGCCCAGACTAAATATTTTACCAGAGATAACTTATCTCTGCTCCCTAAGCCTCTATAGTTCTAAGAAATTACATTAGTCATTTACTTGAGGATTTTGGGATTCCCCCTTTAGGGGGAATGCTATCGCCTTGATTTCTAGATACTTTGGGTTCTCTGTGAAGGAATCAATCGAGAGTTCCTTGTTTACCCAAATCTTTTTCTCTATTAGTAATTTCTTCTCTCCTATTGTTGGATATGCACCCCACTTTATTGACTAGAGCACTTTGAGATGAATCTTTATTAGTTTCTTCCTCAAAATTTTCAAAAATATCACCTTCATTAGGGGGTTCATGGATCTTTAATCCTAGAGAAGGGTTTTGGGAGGGGGAACCTCATATTTTGAGTGACCTGGAAAACACACACAAAAACCCTCCTCATAGGGGAAACCTGAATTTCCAGAATGATTAGCGTTGGGGTCAGCCTTATTCTCTAGTGAGGATTCCATTTCCATATTAGTGAGGGATTCATAATGATTATTGTTTCTTACTAGGTTGTTACTTATTGATTTTGTGCCTAAGTCTGGGTCTGAGAAATGATTAGAGTTTGCAGAGGAAGCTGAGGAAGGTTGAGCCTTTTCTTGATTTACTTGAGGAACCTTCTTGGTTGCTTACCTTCTCTTCTTCAATTGTTTTCACTGGTCGTTTTCTTTTAGAGGAGCCTAGGTTGGGGTTGATTTCAGATATTTTTTGGTGAAGTGGCCATATTCATGACAAGCCTTACATTTCAAGGGAAATTGCTTGCATTCTACTACCTGTAAATATGACCAATTTTCTAGGGTGAGTCTAATAGTCTCTGGTAATCCTTTCTCCAGGTAAAATTCCACACATATGTGAGCATGCGATTGCATACTATCACAAGGTTCAGTATGGTCAATATCATTACCTAGGGTATTTCCAATGTTGTGAATGGTGTCATCGTTACAGAAATGCAAGGGTAAATATGGGAGACAGACCCAAACATAGATGAATGAGGGAATGTCATTTTCCAGACTAAATTTAGGGGTTGAGAAATTGAGGCACATCCCTATGGATCCCATGAAGTAGGGGCCACTTCGGAAAATCAGATCCCATACTTCTTTTAGTTCGAATAGAAAGGCAAAGAACCCTCTTCCACAAAATGAATGAGAGAGATGACCCTTGATGAGGGGTTTATAGTTTTTGTCAACCTAAATAGCCATGGCCCGAGGGGATGAAAATATTCCTATGAATTGGACAATAAGACCATTTTCAGCCAAGGGAAATGCTAACAAGCGAGAGTTCTGTTGGACTGGAACTTCTGGAATATCATCCAGTTTCTTCATGAACCTAGTAGGAGGCAACTTGGGGCTTTGGGGAGCATTGCAATGAGTGAGAATAAGGTTGCAATGTTAGGGGAGGGGGGAACAAAGCCCTCACAAGATACTGAAGCTATGGAGGCCAATTAGTAGGCTAGGGTTTGAAGCATCCAAGTGAATCTTGCCATTATTTATGTAAATAAGTGTATATTTTTCAAATCCCAACCTCCTACCTTGATTATGTACTATTTTTTTTTGAAAGAAACAATTATTTTTGAATTATAAAAGGTGAGTTGAAGCTGCTCCGAAATAACCAAGTTTTATAAAAATTTCCCCAGATACATGGCAAGCTTCAACAAAAATAAAAAGGAAGGACAATCTTATATCTATGAATGTTGCATCGTATACATGCAAAATCCTAAGCCTCCAAGAGTAAACCTAAATAAAAGAGCTTAACAAAAAGACAAATTTACACTACATATGACCTGGATTAGTTGATTTTTAGGGTTGTATCCACTTCTTTCTAAGGTTCGTCCTGCTTTCTACATTCTGGCTACTGACCCACTATATACTACACTTCACAAGAGGCCAGTGATCCCATGGAAGGCACCAAGCTTGTCGCTAAATCTGACTTGTCTTGCCTTTTCAAATTTCCTAATTGAGCTAACAAATTTTCTCTGAATTCTGATTAAATTTTATCAAGACTATGGAAATCTCCTTGTCCCTTTTCAATTCATTTTACTATAGTGATTTTTCCAATTGAGCATTGGATTCCTGAAGGGATGCCATCTCCTACTACTAAATCTTCAATTTTCCTTCCATGTTCTCCATTTTGTAGTTGGAACATTGGCATAGCGGTTGACTATAGAGACACATGAGGTGCTTGATGCTGGAACTATCTGAGAGACAATGAAGACTGAAACGATGATGGAGTGAGGGCTGATACCAAATTAGCCACGAAGAGAGCCGACTACATTGCTGAATTTTGCAATGACTAGGATCCAATTCACTGATGGCCGCTAAGTGTTGAGATGTGTTTCTATATAATCGATCCAGTGTAGGGTTCATGTGTACACACGCAACTAAGTTGCAAGTGAAAATAATTGATGGTGGGACTGGCTGTGAAGCTAGACCCAAATTCCATAATCGTAATTCCATTTGAATGCACACACAACAATACTAATCTTGATAATGTAGGGTGATGCCAGGCCTATGCAAAATAACATATGCAGACATTAGAAAGGATGAAGGGGAAATAAAACGAGGCATGAGGGAGATAATGGAAATGTGCCAAATTCTCCATGGCATGCATGGGAAAGGTGGGATCATGATTGTTATCTAGGTCCATGTTTCTAATGATGAATGTCAATCACCAACCCTTTTCCCCATCAATATGCCTTAATAAATCACCCGTAATACTAAGGTAGGAAGTGATTAGACATAGTTCCATTGACTCTTAGGGAACCTTGACCCATCTTCTGATCTTATTTTTCTAGAGAATCAAATTCACCATTATGTCAGTGGTAGACATGGAAATAATTCACTAAATAAATTTTCATCTCATCCACTTCAATTATTTTATATATATGCTGAAGGATTGGATGTGATCTTTTGCTAAGCCAACTTAGTCCCTTTATGATCCATTCTGAATCTTCTATAACAATGATTCCCCAATTTGTATATGCCCTGGTGAGAATGATCCCCATTTACATCACTGAGGCTTCTTCTTGGTTGTTTGAAGTAGATACGAGACCCTAAGAAAATTGAATGATTTGGTTTCCATCAGGGTCATATGTGACATCTCTTGCACTTGGATTTCCTTTTGCAACCCCATCTGAAAAAAACAATTGTTTCCCCCTATTGTTGTCACCATATTGTGAATTATTAATCTTTGAATTTGAGTTTCCATTGGATATGAGGAAGGGGTGGTGCCATAGGGGATACAATCTTGGAGTATCTCTGGATAAGAATATTGTTAACCCATTCATTCATACTTAGCAGTGTCAAGATAAGCTAGATATTTGGGCTTACGATCTTTGGAACATATAACTTTAGAGAGAAGACAATAGGCCAAAGAGAGAACTCTCGAGACTGAAAGGTATTTCTCTTGAAAAATGGATTTGTTTCTTTCCAACCAAATTTCCCAACAAATTAATTTGAGTGCTTCCTTCCAAAGATGCACAAGAATAGATTTTTTGGAAAAAAATCCAAAGTATATTCTTTTCCAGAACAAAAACATGTCATTCCAATTGGTAGGGGGGGAGTATTAGTCTTGCAAATGTTTATAAATTAAATACTAGACTTGCATTGAGAAATCACATTCAAAGAAAATATGATTTGTAGTCTCATTGGTAGCCTTGCAAATTACACACCTAGAGGGTCCTAATATGCCTCTTTTTTGTAGATTTTATGATGTAAGAAGCTTGTTGTGAACCATGATCCAATAAAATGCGTTGATCTTGGGGAGGGAATCACCATGCCATATGAGATCCTATAGCTTGGAACAAGGGGTTCCTAGGGTGTCTACTAAAATTTGATGGAAACCTCTTTTGATATAGCATGGAGAAGCTCCCCAACATCGTTCATCATTCATGTGATTCAATAGGCGCACAACCTGCTAGAAGACCAAAGAGTTTGGGAACTATAGGGCCTATATTTTATGGGGGAGAAATATTCTTCCATCCTTCCCACTTATCATTGTCTGCCCATATGGAGAGGTATAATAACTTGATAATGCCATTTATAGTTCTCCATTCCTTGAGGGTTTGAAAATATTCAACTTCTCTCGGAGGTGGGTTCCCCATGATGTTGTCTTTCCAGAGGCTAATAGAAGCCCCATTCCCTAGAAGCCATGATCTGAGATTGAATTAAAGGGGTAACCACTTTTCTAAGATTCCAAACTTGTGATCCTTTAATGTTCAAGAGAGGGCCATCCAGACATCAGAGCCTGGTTCTATTGGAATATTTGGAGAGAAGAGTGCACTTCCACTAATCTGAATTCCCAATTACTAACCTCCACGCTATTTTTGCAGCAAGAGCAATATTCATGAGAGAATGATCTCTGATTGCTATCCCCCCTTTGTCTGTTGGTTGGAAAACCATGGAACAATTGATAAGATGGAATTTTTTGGAGTTGGTTTCCCCCCCTTCCCATAAAAATAACATGATATTTATGCTTATCCATTTGAGGACCCCCTTGGGTGCCAACATAGTTTCACATTGAAAAACAATTAAAGAAGAAAGCATTAACTTAATTAACACAATTTTACCTGCAAGGTTGAGCCATCTAACACCCCAATTGTGGATCTGGCCTGCCATTTTACCGAGGAATTCTTGCAAATATTGGGATGAGGGAGATTTGAGAGAAATCAACATTCCCAAATATTTGAAGGAGGACCAATTTTCTACAATAGGGAAACCAAAGAACTTGGATATATCCCACTTCATATCCCTTGATATATTCCAACAATAGATATGGCTTTTGTGGTTGTTAATTTGACCCCCCGAGGAAAGAAGAAATAAATCTAAGGCCTTCTTGAACCTTTTGGCAATGTTAACCGAGGCCACCCCAAGAAGGAGGGTATCATCAATGAATTGTGAATGGTTAATTTCTTTCATTCCATGTGCTAGATGCATGCCTGGAAACATACCCATTTGATGCTCAAATTCCAATTTTCTTCTTAAAGATTCTGCCATTAAAATAAAGAGGGAGGGAGAAAGGGGAAACCTTATCGCAATCCCCTACTAGATTGGAAGAATTGATTCAGTATTCCATTTAACATTGATGCAATCCATGGAGAACTGATACATGCATGAATCTAGTCTACAAAGGCTTCTAGAAATCTGAACTTTCTAAGAACATCATAGAGGAAAGAATGGCGAACCTTGTCAAAGGTGTTTTCCATGTCAAACTCGATGAACATCCCTTTTTCTATCCTGCTACGAATTGAGTTTATTACCTCTTGAACAAGGATGATTTTGTCGATAATTTTATGATTCACCGTGAATCTACCTTGATTATCAGAGATAAGCTTGAAGAGAATAGGCTTAAGCCAATTAGAAATAACTTTCTTGAGAACTTTGTAGGTAGAGTTACAAAGGGAGATCAACCGAAATTGAGAGAAGCTAGAGGGATTGGTATTTTTTGGGATTAAATCCAGAAAGCTCGAATTTATAGCTCCATCAACCTTTTTATTCTTCAAAGTGTATTTTAACATCCTTCTTAGATCATATTTGATAGATTCCCATAACATTTTGAAAAAATGAATGGAAAAACCATATGGACTTGGGCTTTATCTTGTCCTAGACTCCAAATGGCATGGGAGATTTCTTCTTCACTGATTTCTCTCAATGGGGATTCATTCTCGACTTCCGATATGCATATTGGGATGTTTTCCAACATTTCTTGTCTACTCTTTTATAGTCCCTCCTCAAATTTCTGAGTGTAGATCTTTTCATAGTGTTGGGTTGCTGCCTCCTTTTTTTGGTCAAAATTGTGTGTCAATTGCCCTATTTCTAGTTGAGTTTTTTGGATTGTGTTTTTTTTATTCCTGAACTAGGTTTGATTGTGGAAAATAGAGATATTGGAATCTATGGATTGAAGCCAAAGGATTCGATACTTTAATCTCCACTCTTCTTCTTCTTTCCTATAGGTAGAATGCATATTTTGGTATGCTTCTCTTTCATTTTGCAAGGAAATTTTTGTCACCTCCTAATCTTCCATTTGTTGTTGTATTGTCTCCATCTCCTATTTTCTGGTATTTCTTTCCATGAAGGGAGTGGTATAAGACACTTTGGCCTAAGACTTAAGAGCCTTCTTAACAACTAAAAGTTTAATTTTCTAGACAAAGTTAAGAGAACATTGAAAGGGGGATTTCCAGGTGTCCTTCACAAGAGAGATAACAGAGTCATTGTGGATCCATAGGGGGTTAAAATGGAAAGGGATAAGACCAAAATTTGGGGCATGGGGGAGAAGGTAAAGGGTGATGGTTTATGGTAAAAAATAGTGGAAGGAATGATGAAGGAGAAAACAAAGAGAGGGAGGATAAGAAGACTATTGTGGATGAGAAAATGATCCAGGCGGGAAACAATATGATCAAGCCCCGTACAATTATTACTCCAAGTACACTTTCCTTTAGATGGCTTAACATACTCAAGATCCCACTATGTGAAAAAATATTCCATTTTTTCACACATTGGATCTTGGACACAAATTCCCCCCCTTTTTTTCAAAATAATGAAGAATAATGTTAAAATCTATGACCACTATATAGGTTGAGAGGTCCAGGGATTCTTTAGCAGCAAACAAATATGACCAACACCTTATTTTATCCATGTATCTAACTGGCATGTATAGATTAATAATAAAAAATCTAAGGCCATAATCTTTGCAATGAAAAACAATGAGAATCCAATTGGTTGAGAAGAAAGTTACCTCAAGTTCTAGGAGTGTCATGTCCCATAATTTCATGACACCTCCTGAAGCTCCAACAGAGCTGATTGCTATACCATCATAGTTCGACATAACTTTCTTCCCTCGATTTTATTTCGTTTCCTCCAATTTAGTATCATGAAGGCGAATTACAGAGAGATTCTTGGATTTGAATAAGTCTATGAGGGCCTCATCCTTGGATTTATTGTTGAAGCCCTTGCAATTCATGAAGAGAATCTTCATTATTTATGAAGGGAGGAAGGTCAACTGCTTGTGGTGGGAGGGGATTGAGAGTCAGAACCCTTGTTTCTCCCTTTTCTTCCCATATTGTTGAGAGAGATTTCAATTGAATGTTTCTTCCCCAAAGATTTTTCCATATTTTTCGCTTCTTCTCTAGAATCCTAATTTGTTTTCCTCCCTAGCTTGCCAGTTTTCTCATTTGGTATTTCCCCTTCTTCTACTAGTTGCAGGGATATCCCCCAAATTGGATCTCTTTTAATGATGATTGGATGATCTTATGTTGCATGGTTTTCTTTGATGATTTATTTTACTTCATTTTGTGATTCTTCCCCATATGGGTGCTGAAGGCGAAGCTCAAGAGGGTTATTGCTGGAAGAACTTAAGTTTAGATCCACATTCCCGGATGCATCCTTCTCTTGGGATAATTCCCCTAGCATTACAAATTTATTTGTTGAGGCCAAATTGGATTCCACTTGAGCTTTGGTTCTCTATTTTCCTCGATCTTTCTAGTTATCACTAGGGTTCATAGGGGGAGGGGGATTTTGAACAGGGTTTGAGGGACATATAGGGTTCAAAGGTATAGGTTTTTGTCCTTGAGTTTTCCCAGTATTTACTTTTTTCCTAACCTATTGCCATCCCTCTTCTGGTTCATCTTATGAAACTGTTGGTTTTGACATGATTTTTGGGGCAATCACAAGCAAAGTTCCCATATTCATGACATGACTTACATTTAAAGGCCAATTGATCATAGTCTAGTTTTTGCACATGGGTCCATCCATCAAGGGAGAGAGTTTAATGGCTTCGGGGAGTCCTTTTCCCAGATCTACTTCAACATAGATTCTTGCACAAGCATACATTATTGGTTTGGGCTCAGATTTATCTATGTATTTTCCAATTGAATCTCCAATACATTTCAAAACATCCCCAACAGTGAAGAGAAAGACGGGGGAGACAAATGCAAATGGGAACATCCGTGAGTATATCACATTCCAGATCAAAATAAGGAGTCCATCAGTTCAAATACATACCATGAGACCTGTATCCATTATGAAAGATTAAATCTATGTATTCTTTAAATTCAAAAAATAAAGTATATAAACCCTTACCACAAAAATAATGATTGAGACGACCTCTGATTAAGGATTGCTAGTTCCAAAAAATCCAAACATCCATCTTCCGTGGGGAAGGAAATAAGCCAATAAAATGTCTGATCAAACCCTTTACTGAATAAGCAAGCACCTTACACCTAGCCGAGATTTGAGGGATGTGGATTTCAAGGATTTGATCCATTTTTTTGAAAAAGCAGGAGTGAGTGGGACGGGTTGAGGGTTTGACCAAAGAGTCAATCAATTGCTTCAAGGATTTTGCATCTGAGTTGAACTCAGGAAGAGGGTTTGAATCCCCTTTCGACATGGATGTAGCATGAAGGTGAGGAGAGAGCGATGAAGGATTAGGGTTTCCACAGAGCTAATTTGTGACCTTTAAAGACCCAATGTTTATGTACTTACTAATACTAGTTGTGACAAGATTGAATATTTTTAGAATTTAAATATTAAGTAATGATGGATTCCCTATTATCACTTATAATATAAGCAATGACCATCACAAATTCAAAAGCGATGAGCATGTTAGAAATTTTGAGACTTAATTAATGAAAGATACAAATGATACAATCAAATTCACATCAATAATATTAAATATTACATGCTTATAGTTTATTGCAATGAAATCATTAATATCAAAGTTACTAACTTAATGAGAACTGTGACCTCAAAACGAGAACTTTGGCCCAAAAAACCCATATGTTTGCATAAAAAACATGAAAATCAATCCCCAAATTAAAAAGTGGTGCTACTGGTAGCACCAATTTTTTAAACGGGGTCAAAATTACAACATTTTTCAAACATGGTTGTCAAAACTCAGACAATAGCTCAAAAAAATCTTAAAATCAGCACCTAAATAAAAAAATGATGTTACACAATTTTTTTTTTCTTTTTGAAAACGTTAAAATTTTAGATAATTTGAAATCGTATTTTTAGCAGTTGGTACCATTAAAACCAAAGCCTCAAAATCAACCATCAAATTGAAAAGAACTGCTACCGATAGCACCCATTCTAAAATTGAGGTATTAAAATGACACATTTTTATAAAGTGGTAAAAAAACTAACCATTACTGTAAACAAAATCATAAAATCAACCCTTAAATGCTTACTTTTAAAATCTTACTTTATCACTCCAAGCACAAGGTAATACA
Source organism: Picea engelmannii (assembly GCA_009831015.1). Taxonomy (NCBI): domain Eukaryota; kingdom Viridiplantae; phylum Streptophyta; class Pinopsida; order Pinales; family Pinaceae; genus Picea; species Picea engelmannii. The sequence continues at coordinate 211,027 of ML793846.1, forward strand.
TAATGCCATAAAAATATCACACTATACTTTAAAAATTCAACATCACTTTTTAATATCTTTTTACTTTTAATAAAAAAAAGTAAATACAAGTTACATTGAATGAAACATAAATTATTTCTTAAAAGTGTTGTTATATTGTCCATATTCAAAACATATGAGCTAAGAAATTTTATTATATTCTCCATAATCAAAACATATAATTCATAAAACATAACAATGATTCATAACTTCGTGTAAGATCATATGTAAGTTCAATGTTCATTTCTAATTACCATACAAACATCATATGAATCAAAAATACATAAAAAGTTTCATACACTTATTCAGATTGACTCATGGATTTTGAAATATCATCAGAGTCTACATTGTCTTCAAATGAATAATTGGATGAAGATGTAGATTATCCATACTCTTCTCTATTGTCGATGAATGCACCATATGAGTCTACATGCATGCCCTACATTTAAGATGTCAAAATTCTTTTAGATATACGACTAGGTTCAACAAACTCCCATCTTTCATTTATTTCTTGTGGAAACAACCTCTTGATAATCTTTGTTGTCTTGGAGCAAAGAGTTCCTCTCTTTGTCAAATTCAAGTCATAAACAAGTATATCAACATCATTTAATTTTAAGAGGTTAGTGCGACGACGAGTTGTATTTTGACCCTTTCCTTTTCTCTTTCTATTGACATGTTTCTCAACCACCATATCTGGCTTGTACACACCATTTAATGGGTGTGTACATGTTGCATACCAATGCACTTCAATTGCAATAACATCTTCATTTTCTTTCTCAATCTATATAACATTTTCAAACTAGAATCGATAACCATGTGGATCTTCAGTCGCTAAGACTGCAATTATGCTACCCTCCTTAATATCTTGTATTGAACCCCTATAAAGGTCTTCCATAGATTTGTATTATGCATGTGACCTTCACTAACCAATATACATTCCTCTTTCCTCTTCTTGTGTAAACTCAATAGCACCTTGAGATTCTTGTTGTTCAACAATGTTTCTTTCTTTGGATTTATTTGTCATATTTTGCGGCCAATGAAATGTAGTCTTCAACAATGTATCTTCATTTGTTGAGCTTGAAATTATGTCACTTTGACTATTGAAAAAATACTCCCACAAAATAGAATCAACAACATCAAAGTACTCATATGTATCTTTAATGGTCTTTTTTTATTTCTTCCAGGCATTCAAAATAATCTGCATCTCTATTATGCCTCTGTGCATTATGTATTTCAACAACTGATTGTAAAAATAAAAACTTTGATGCAAATATTGGATGATATAGAATGAACTTCAAAAATGATAAACCTAATGAAGGCCCCCATTCTGCAATAGTTGAATACTTCTTTCCCCATATAAGTGTTTTCCCATCCAATTTTTTGAAACAAAATTGATTTTGGAAGCTAATGGCATTAAGTTGATCAATACATTTTTCTTTACGATGCGATCCTTGAATAAATATTCGCATGTCAAAAATTTCTTCTAATATATGAAAAACAGGCTCTGGAATGTATGCTTTCTCAATACATTCAATCAATGATGGTAGGATTCCAACATTTTTCCTCTTCAATGCTACTGAAAAATGACTGAACATTTGATCAATGTGATCATGAGTGTGTCCAACAAGAAGGAAACCAATTTTCACCTTTCGAAAGATTCCCAGTTCAACAAGCATGCTTAGATATCTAAACACAATTTGATTTTTATTTTCATGGCTAGTGTTGTCCAACCGTAGATAGAGAATTTGAGGAATATTTCCATACCAGTGAGTGAGCACATGATGAATTATGGTGATGGTCATATTTGAATCATTATGAATATTTGGATCTGTGAAGTAAACCGTTGGACACATTTTTCCATTGAAAACCATACAACCAACCAAGTGAAACAAAATGAATTTCTTTTCCTATAAATTATTTGTTGTATGAACAAAATGTGGTATAAGTGTGCTCTTTTGGTCCACGCCATCAATTATCATACCTGAATATTTGTTTGGAGCATCATAACACTTCTTCTGATGTTTGTACAACTTTTTCCTTTCACTTGATTGTTGATTCCGATGTTCTTGAAGTGCTTTGCCTATGGAATTTTCACGTGACATAAAATGACAATATTGATCATATGTTTTCATAGTTGATAACTATTAAATTTAAAAAACCAAAAACGAAATAGTAAATACATACCTCTTTCCACCCCTTCAAATTTATCTCTTCTTTATTTAAGAGTAGCACATATACTGCAAATCCCCATCCTTGACTTCTTAGGAATACAAACATTTTTGAATTATTTCTTCCACATTCTTGTAAAATATGCTTATGTAATAAAAATACCGTTTCCTTCAACTCCTTCAACATCTCATTTGTACAAGTTGTAGATTTCCCTCCTTGAGAAATTATTTGGAATATGCATTGTGTCTCTATCTAGCATACACTCTCCATGTTTGGAAAATAAATCACAAATCCATGACAATGTAGTGTTTTTCAATGGCCCGCTCTCTCATCCATGATGTACCTTTGAATAAAATGAAGGATTTTTTTCCAACCTTGTCTTGATTCTTGATAAACGAAGATTACTAATTGAGTGATTTTTTTTTAAATCCTTTCTACGAAGTAAAATATTCCCAATGCAATAATCATATCCTGTCTTGGTGGATATCATGCAACCAATCAACTATGAATTTTCCATGCTCTTATTCATTGAAAAATATGTCTTCCTTTTATTCAAGGAATACATGTAGTCCATGCTTTTCAAATAATTATTTTGACAACATTCACTTGAAATCAATTCACTTATGAAAATTAATTTAGTGAGAAATTCTTTCCTAGACCTTGTATAACTAAAATGTTTTGGATTGATATAAAAATGGATATTACTGGTCCTAGACACAATGTTTCTTTGCAATGTCTCCATTATTTCATCATCCTCCCTAGGAGGATTTTCCACATCACCAAAAGGAATATCAAGCAAAACATTGTGAGGAGAGTGAAAGAGAGAATGTTGATCACCTTGATTTATTGCAACTGAATGATTTAGAACATGATCTTCATTCCTAGGTACATAATCATTTTCATTGATAATCTCATTGATGAGAGGAATATCAAAATCACTAGAAAAAATGAATACCATCCTCACCAATGTCATTGGATCTTCCATGAAAATATTCACTTGAATGAAAATCATCATCACCCATAAGACTATTAATTCCATTAAGATTCTCACTTGGAGAAAAATTTCCATCATCGTCATCGATACCTTGAAAATCCTCATTTGGAGGAAAATCATCATCAACATTGTGTCCACCATTGACATAATAATCTTCACTACTTTCAAAATCTCCACTTGAGGGAAAATTTTCATCATCCTACTTAGTGCCTTAAAAATATTCATTAGTATCTTGAAAATACTCACTTGGAGGAAAATCATCATCATCAACATTGTTTCCTTTAAATTTATCACTCGGGAAAGAGTGTCCACCAATGGCATAATCATCTTCACTACTTTGAAAATCCCCACTTGAGGGAAATTCTTCATCATCATCATTACTGGCTTGATGCTAGTGGGGAAAATCCCCCTATTACTATACCATGGTCAAAGTACAGAAAAATAAACGATCTCCCTTAAAAAATGGTTCTACTTCTAAACTAACCCAAACAATATGAAATTAACAAACAAGAGAAGGAAAAGAGGATGTACCTTAGGTCCTTTCGACTAGTGTTTCCCTCCTTCTCCTCTGTAGTTTTTTTGGGTTGTTGGTTGCCTCCCAAAGATGACCTGCAAACAATTTAGAAAACAAAGCTACAAGATATTCTATCTCTACTTATCAAGGTTAGGGTTCATATATAAATGTAAATGCATTAATAAATTAAGCATGAAAACAAAATATTTGGGATAGAAAAAAAACTCTTTTATTCAGATGTGAAGATTACAAAAATTTACAACCTTCTTGTCGGCATACGCTCCATGAAGTTGGTCTGGGATCCTCTTACTACTACTCCAAGTGCATCATTCATGTAATACCTCTCACAATCAACTGATCTCCTTGGTAAATAGGGAAGGGATTGTATAGGGAGAGGGATGGAGGGGGAATGTTGAGGCCAAGTCTCAGAAGGGGCTGCAAATCTTGGGAAAAAAGAGGAAGGGATTTTGGAAGAGTTTCTTTGTTCTAATGCTTGAATGTGGAATGTGATCCCAAGACCTAATTTTATATGACAAAAGGATAGTTATTCAGTTTGGGGATGGGCTACAATGGGTGAATTTTGGGAAACCCTCGATAGCCCGTAAACTCCATCAAATTGCTTGCAAATTTTTATTTTTTGCAACTTTTGGAAGTAAACACGGGTTGTTTAGTATGCAGCTAGCGTATGTACATGGGATATATAGTATGCAGCTAGTGTATCTATGCGGGAAGTAGTGCAACATGATGCATACATGCTCCAAAAAATGGTTTTTTAAAGAGAGATCCTCAACAATACTTTGGAAAATTTGTGCAAGTAGAAAGACCAATGTCATGTATGCATAGGTAGGGAATTTTAGGGCTATAATAGATGCCCCCTAATGTATGAGGATAGAATAGAAACTAATGGCCAAAATACATTACACTATCTTTACCAGTGGGAAGGCACAGAGTCAAGTGAGCCCGGTTCCTGAGTTCGGGAGTTGCCATATGCAAAACAATAATAATCTCTCTAAGGTGGGCATACCCATGCTCAGGATGAACTAATCATGGCTTCCAATCAAGTACACTACAGATCCATGTCATAGAAATTTCTATATAAAGTGTAGCAGCGAGCAATACACAACAGATCTACATCTCAAAATGATTCGATGATATTCAAGTTCAATATAATATGCATTGTCAAGAAGCATCAACGCTTGTCGCTAGAGATGAGGACTTCATAGCTCGAGAAAAAAATTCAAGATCTTCAACTGCTCAGGTAGGAGTACAATAGGAGTGTAATATTCAATACTCTGAGGTCTTTGACATGTCGTCCAAGAAAAATTGGAGGATCTCGATCATCAGGCGTAGAACTTCATCAATTTTGAATATGGACTTGATTGAACGCTAGGGATGACAGACTCATGAAGGTCAGGAGAAAAACTACAGAATGACCGAATTGGGTTGAATAAAACTTCCCTTGGACAAAATCACGAAAGATGATTAGACTTAGGCAGTGTAATATTGACATAAGTTTGTGATGCAGGAGGTACTGCAAAACATCCATATGTTTGGAAGAGTAACCAAACATAGGAGGACACAACTATATGTAGAGAGAAAAAATTCCTAAGGTCATACTAGATCCCAATGCTTGGAGAACAAATGAAAGGATGTGCTTTGTCCAAGGGAGACTATCTTGCTACCGAAAAAAGAGTGTATAGTTCTTGTCCCCTCTTTTTTGAATATTTGATTTTTTTTTTGTCTTTTTCAAAGTTTTAACGAGCTTGAAAAAGAATAAAATAATGCTAAAGTACAAAGGAGGAAACAAGTGTCGCAAGCAATCAAACTGGTTCCAAGTGCATGGAACATAATAATGCTCAGGGCAACAAGACATGTGCAGGATAAGGACACTCGAGGAAAATTCCTCCATGGGTCAAGGTGTCAGATCACAAAGGAAAAAAGTGTTGCAAGGATTGTGTATAAGTAATTATTTAGAGGTTCAGTTGAGAGAAACATGGAGCCAACATTAGTCCAAAGACGCAAATATGAGACCTACAATGCGATCAAGCAGTACACAACAAGACTCCTTGCATGTAAATATTTACGAGCCCAGAGAAGATAAGATTGGTGGTTTTTCACATTTAGAGAGTCTAAAAAATGTCACAAGAAGACTCCAGGGAGTTCCTTTTTCGCAATTAGTCTAGTCGGTTCAAAAAAGGGTTAAAATTATACTGAAAAAGACGTCTCTTCAAAACCATTTTAACGAGTGTGATTGAGACAAGATCACTCGACGATATTTTCAATTTTAAGGAGTCTAAAAATAGCTTAACTATGGACTCACAACCTTTTTTTGAGTTTAGACTCCTTGGTCTGAAAAAAGTATAAAATATAACTGAGGAGAACTCTCCCGACGTGACAATTCTCCCGAGGTGTACCTTTTTCGGGAATAATCCATTGGCTGGAAAAAGGGTTAAACTCATGCCAAGTAGATGTTCTTTCTGGACCAATTTAACGAGTGTGAAAGGAACAAGGTCACTTGCCGATATTTTCATATTTAGAGAGTCTGAAAAAAGCTTAACTATGGACTCCGGGGGGGTTCCTTTTTTCATAAGTAATCTCCAAGGCCCAAAAAAGAGATAAACCAAAACCAAGGAGAATGTTCCTTTTTTGAAAATTTTGTCCCATGGGCCTGAAAAAGGGTTAAAATTACGCCTAAGAATACTCTTCTAGCGAACCAAAGTTCCTAGAGAATACCTTTATTTGTAAAACCAACCATCCAAACCGAAAAAGGGGTAACTACTGCCAGACAGATGTGCCTTCAAATTTGAATTTGGCGAGCATGAAGGGAAACAAGATCGCTCGACAATATTTTCATTTTTAGAGAGTCTGAAAAGGGATTAAAGAAGACTCTAGGGGGACTACTTTTCTCAAAGTAATCCAGACAAGAGCAAAAAGAATAAATACAGTCTCGCTGGATGTTTCTTTCTAAATTTAAGCGAGCTTGAAAGACAACAAACCACACTCATTAGGGAGTCCTGCAGGTAAGGCCAAGAATGATGATTAGAGAGAAGAATGAGGCTTTAATATGTAATCATGGCAGGACTAACCAGGAATCCTAATACTATAGACAAACTCATAACATGGATGCCAAAAATGCAGCAAGGATCTACCTAGGAAATCCATGTAGAGCTAGGCTCTACCACCTAATTACGACACTTATAAAACAACAAAGAAGGTTTTGTGTCGCACTTTGGTGGGATCGATCCTATAGAAAATTAGATAAGGAAACAATATGCAGAAAGATAGGAGTGAAAACCTAACCTATATGAAAAAGTTGAAAAGACAACTTTTACCATGGGACGATATGAATGTAAACCATCTCCAAAAGTTACCAAACCGAAAGGAAAATTTTATTAGAATATCCCACAAATAACTTAAAAGAGAATTCACGTAGCCACCATGTCAGGAAAAGTGAAAAAGGGACCAAATTAGGGGAAAAAGGGAAAAAAACGTCTATAAATAGAGGTCGAAAACTCATTTACCATTGCAACTTGGAAATTAACAAAATAAGTCAAAAACCCCTTTGATCGAAATGCGGATTCCAAGAGCTACAGTGGAAAAAAAACCCTCCTACCTGGACCAAGTAAGCACAAATTACCCCCTCTTACTTTTTAAATTATTCATTTGCATTTAACTTTTAGTTTGGGAGGCACTTGCCCTTGTAAAAGGGTCGCGTCTATGTGTACGTGAGCTATCCAAGGCCAACCCACGTATGTACTCAGGCAGAGTAATGAACATCCTGAGTACATATGCAACTATTTAAACTACAACCTGCATACACCTCCTTTTGTATTGAAAAAAAGAAAACACAAGTATTAAACCCTCTCCATATTTTGTGTGTGACAGGACGTATGTTCACTGGAGAGAGAGGGGACATGAGGAGTTGGATTTTTTTGTTGAGGATGACCCTTTGGCCATTCCTACTCTAAAATAATGTGGCTTATGGAAAATTATCCAGCGCCTTTTCATGAGGGCACAACTGAGGCTGCTCAATTCTCTAGTGGAGTATTGACATCCTTATGTAGAGGATTTTATGCTAGAGGGTCACACTGACCCTGAATATAGAGGACATTTACTTCCTCACCAACCTCTCTAGAAGAGGGGAACCGGTCAACTTGAGGACCTTTCCTCTAGGGCCATACAACATTGAGGACTACATCAATATGTATTGTGAGGCAGGTACCGAGAAAGTAGGTTCTCAGGTGCAAATTCACAAGTTTACCAACATCTTCCTTCGCATTATTTTGTTCATGAGCGGACATATTACAAGATCCATAACACTCCATCAGGATTCTTGTGCATAGATGCACTGTACAGTCTAGTGTTTAGAAGCCACTATCTTTGACTAGAGTACTACCATGCTAGTATGCACAAAGAGACGGCTCATAGAGTGTCGTAGGTGTACAAACAAAAACTTCAAGATTGGTACCGTTTTATGCTCCTTTTTCTTTAAGAGGGTGATCAGTCTCATCCCGAGAGAGACAATACGGGGGCATATTTCCTCCTTCCCAGCATTATGCAGGTGGGCAGTCTTACTACCTAAACAGGGTGGATGAAGGACCCTAGAGGCCTTCGACGATAAATTCTTCAGCTGGTGGGATCGTCAGATCCCAGTCATAGAGGAATATCCCTATGTATGGATTAGCTTCCTTAGAGATCACGACATGCTAGTGCCCCCTAGCGAGGAGCACGGAAAGATAGGTAACAAATTTATTTTAAAGTTATTAAAATTTTAATTTTTGTATATATTACTTTTATGTTCATGTCAGAGTATTAACCTAACGTTCTGTTATGTATAGATGTGGGACTTGTTGGACTAACATAATTCACCAGGACCAGGCATCGTCCTCGACCAGAGGCAGGACCAGTAGAAGCAGGAGGACCAACAACTGCAAGAGGACCCCCAACCAGAGAGGTTGATAGAATCCTACGACGAGTAGAGAGGAACTTCATTGCTCTCACTCGTGCAATTCCTATGGCTAAGATCGAGGATCTACCCTCAGCTATGAAACCAAATGTAGTAGGGGTGCCTCAAAATTGGGTCCAGTTATTCCAGCATCTTGCGAATGTCTTCGTCCACTACAGTAGGGCCAACATGCCTAGACCTTAGATAGCGGTGGACAACTTACGTGCCAAGGGATCTTTTTTACTATATTTTTTAGGGATTAAGCCCAATGATGTATACTAACTAATTTTGAGGCTTTCATGCCCACCTTGTACTCATGACACCATTTTTTCACACACATACACACACATATACATCTTTTTTTTTATGGATGAAATTTTTACAAATGTATTTACATGTGTATGTGTGTGTTTGACTTTTACATGTGAGCAACATGCAAATCTAAAACTTGATTAGATATAGTATGATTTAAATGATTAAATATCCTAGGAACATGAATATAAGTAATATAATCAAAATATCGTTCTAAGAGACGTACCCTAAGGAACTGTCAGTGAAGAGTGGGATCATAAATGCGGTAAACCCCATTTAATTGGGACACAACCAATTGAGCATTTAAGTAAACATGGAGGTGATAAATACCACATGACAAGGCATCATGTAGTAATTCTATCACTGCACTGTACTCAACAACATTATTGTTTGCGTCTCTTAGAAAAATACCTCCAGAAGATAGCAACTAGCCCCTAGGTGTAAAAATCACCCAAGCTGCGGAAGCAAGCCTTCAAGTGTGTTGTCTAGCATTGTCTGTGAACCCAACATAAACCTCTGATTCACTTGACATCTGCCACAGTGAAAATATAACATAATAACTACACTTCCAAAAACAAAAAAGACAAACATGTATAAAAATTATACATATATACAAGAAGCCACACCGAGGTGACTGACCTAAGTGTAATACCTCTTAAGGTACAACCCATTTCTAGGCTCCACTAAGGAATTTCCTTAGAAATGAACTAGACGATAAGCACCCTTGTCTAATACCTCTTTCATGATGAAAGGTTCAAACCACATGGGTTTGAACTTGCTTTCTCCTAGGGGATATTTTTCTTGGTCGTATACTAGGATAAGATTGCCTTCGAAGAAAATATGAGGGTGAACAGACTAATCATATTGACACTTGATTCGTTTCTTATGGGCCTCGTTAGCCAAGGCTGCATCAAACCACTGCTCATAGAGATTCTTGAGATATAGAATCAGTTCTTCAAGTGATGTAGTGTCTAGCAGTAGTTTCACTGCCAACTTCAGAGAAGGGATTTGACATTCAATGGGTAAGACTGCCTCAATCCCGTAGATGAGTTGAAAAGGTGAAAAACTGGTAGCAGTCTTTATAGAAGTTCGATAATCCTACAACGTTGAATATAACATCAAATTCCAATTTTACTTGGCCGAATTAATCATCCGCTGAATAATAGTCTTGAGAGACTTATTCACAGCTTCAACCTGACCATTTTCTTGTGGCTAATAGGGTGAAAAATGTTCCTATTTAAACCCAAGATTTGATGTTAATTCAATCATCATTTTATTCTCAAAGTAACTGCCACGGTTAGTGACAATCTCTTTTGAGATACTGAATCTAGCTATTATCTGATTGAATATGAAAAGGACAACAATTTCCCTGTCATTGTTAAAAGTCAGCATGGCTTCGACCCGCTTAGTGAATGATCCAAATTTTATGAACAGAATGAAATGAGAGTGGAGATATAATAAATAAATGTATAGATATATCTCAAATATCCAATAATATAACAAAAATGTATCAGAGATGAAACCATAAACATAGAGATACAATAATACACAATTTTTTATTAATGAGTGAAAATGTACAAAGACTGTAAAAATACGGAGTGAAAGACTCGCTAGAATGGTGACGGCTTATCTCTGAGAAGAGATGTGTTCGCTACTCACATTCGAAAGAAGATGATTTTACAATGAGGCTCCAATGGCCTTTTTATCATAAATAAAATCCAAAACCCTAACCCTGGAAGATGAAAAGCCAACAATTTTGTGGACCTCGTTTTGGGTAGTTTGGTGTATCAACTTCCCGGGGGCGTAACTTTGATAAATGATCTCTGTTTGGGGCGCGCGATTTCTCGTTGGAAAGGTATCATCGAGGAGATTCATTTTGGGGGCTTAATCAGAGCCTTTGAATATCATTGAGAAGATCAATCTCGAAAAACCTTCATTTAGGCCCTCAAAATGGCCCCATAAGGTAAAAACTGCTAAAAATAGTAAATTACCAAAATTGCCAGAAAATTATTTTGAGCCAGTTGGAAAAGGTGGGTGGCTACCAATATCCACTTGGATCAGTGAAGTACTTGATTGATACAATGATATACTGATGCTCCCTAGCAGAATCTGGGTGACAGGTAGTGAAATCAATCCCCCACTTGGTAAAGGGACCAACAACAATAACCGAGAACATAGGAGCAGGGTGTGCCCGCATTTTCCGATAGAAGATTTGGCATGGGTGGCACTTCTTGACCGCCTCAACAAAATATTTGATTAATGAGGGCCATAAGTATCCTGCACGAAGAATATTTTGGGATGTCACCAACCCATACAGATGACCACCACATGCTCTAGTGTGACAGTCGTTCAAAATGAACTTCGCTTCTTCATGAGTAAGACATCGTCAAAGAATGCAATATACACCTCAACGATAAAACGTGTCATCGAGGATGAGAAAGTTTCATGCTTTGTATTGTATTCGTCAATGTTCATCATGAGAAACATAAACAGGGCACTTCAAAGTCTGAATATACATAAGTATATCTCCATATCAGGGGTTCAAAGATGATATGAGGAAAAATCTTCGTTGATGGGTAACTCTTTAGGCGTAAAATCACCATCGATAGTTTTGAGATTAACTTAGTGAAGACTAAGGACTTTTTAGACTTCGCTCAAATGAAATCTAAGTCAAACTCTTGGAGGATGACTATCCACCGACTAATTTTGCCGCCGATGACACGTTGTTTCAACACATATTGAAAGGGATTGATGATGACAATGATAATGGTCTTGTGAAGAAATATATAGTGACATAACCATTGGACTAGGTGAAGGGACATCACAACAAGTTTCTCAACATGCGAATATTTGAGTTCCGGTCCCACTAGGCCTCAAATAAGATAATAGATACTGTGCTCTTCGAGCGCATCATCCTATTGTACCAAGACCATGTCGATTGTGGACTCTGAAACAACCACATATAATAGGAAATCCTTTGCATAATCAGGAGGCTTGAGCAAAGGGGCATACGTTAGAGCATCTTTCAACACATCAAAAAAGTGTTGAGTGGCTTCGTCCCAACATAATGAGACTTCCTTTTTTAAAAGACACATGAACCCTTTCATAATCTCGACATAATTAGTGACAAAAATCTGCAGGAAGTTCTCTTTCCCCTGTAAACTCTGAAGCTGGGGTATTATGCACAGGGGAGGTAATTGAACTATCACCTCAACCTTAAGAAGATCAACCATGATCCCTTTTGTCGATACTATGAAACCTAATAAGCGACTTGATTCCATGCAAAAACTGCATTTGTTTGGATTCAAGCGAATCTTATAGTAGTGACACCGCTCAAAGATTAGTCGTAAATGGTTGGGATGATCGGATATCTTGTAAGAATGTGATGCTAGATCATCCAGGTATACCTTGACTATGTGTTTGAGTTCATGAATAGTGAATGACATGGCCTACTAAAAAGTATCTCCAACATTATTTAGGACAAAAGGCATTTTTTGATACGTGAATGTACCCCAAGGACAAATAAAATCCATTTTATGTTGGTCCTCGGGTTTGACTTGAATTTGATTATATCCCAAAAAACCGTCCATGAAAGAAAAGACTTTGGAACCCGCATACTCATTGACAATATGATCAATAAACGAGGTCGGAAAATTATCTTTCGAGCAAGCTTTGTTCAAATCACAGAAATCCATACAAACATGAATAATGCCTTGCTTCTTGTTCACAAGAACCGGGTTTGATACCCATTCCGTCAATTGCATAGGCTAGATAAAACCAACTTTGAGGAGTTTTTCTACCTCATCCTTTATCGCCACTTCTTTTCAAGGATTGAATGGGTGAAGCTTCTATTGGACCGTCTTGGCATCAATATAAGTTATGATTTCATGCTTGACAATTCATGGATTGATTCCTGGAATTTACTCATAAGACCGGGAAAAAATGTCGTGGAACTCCTTAAAAAACTTGGTGCAAATTTGAATCTCTTCAGGGGAGAAATCCGCTCCAACAAAGACATTCTCCATGATGCCAGGGGTTTTGGAGACATCGATAGGAATCGTTGCAATAATACTTGCCATTTTTACCTTAGTGTATACTCTTTGTGTATCTAGAGGGTTAATAGGACAAGGGCTATCTCCATTCATGGTCTTAATAAACTCTCCTGCCTCTATTCTCCTAATCTTGGCAAGAAAATAAGATATATGGTGAATATCATCCCAAGGTTTGTCGAGACTAGTCATTGCCTCTAGAATCACCTCGTCAAAGGAAATGTTAAGTATAAAGGGTCCTAAATGGCGAGAGAGTCCTGAACCCAAATAGGCTCTAGAACTGGATCTAGCTCCTTTGGGGGAGCCAGATCAGGGTTGGCTGAGGCTTGCTGAACAAAAATGTACGCAACCTCAACAATGGATAAGGTCATGCCCATTCCAAGGTTCTTTATCCATTACATCAAAGCAGATGGGAAGATAAAGTCCATGGGTCATGAAAGTGGCTCATTTTAAAAGACGACAGTTGAAAAATTGCAACCTTCGGTTGGTCGGGGACAACCGAAATAAACCCTACATCATTAGAAGGTCACGGATAAGAAAAAGTTCCCATCAACGAGAGAAACAATCTGGAACCTAAGTTTATAGTGCCTGGTTGTGGGTTATCAATCATCGGGACAATGGAATCCCCCGATGAATGGCCAGGAAGAGAGAAGGACAATTAATCGAAGGTTATAATCTAACCTTCATGCAGAAAGCATAAGACCTAAAAAACAATGGCTACAACCACATGCATTGTGTAAGTCCAACTCCATCCTAATAGAAGATTCTAGTCAAGACATGCATCGACTACTTCAACCTTGACGCACACATTTTTACCCTCCAACTGCATGGGGAAAGAAGGAATTATGCCATGTGGTCTGAACGATCGACCGTCAAAATCCATAAGAAACGTAAGTGATGGATACAACTCAGACTGGCCAATGGAGTTCCAACATGCCAACGACATCACACAAGTCAAGGCACCCTCATTAACCACCATATGTAAAATATTTGATGTCAACGATTTCGTGGTGTATGCCACTACTATATGAAAGGAGACATGGTGAGGAAGAGGAGGTTTAAGGTCAGTTGGATCGAAAATTGTCATTCCTAAGTTACTAGGCTCTGCCGCTCCCAAGGAAAACAACATGGTTTTTCTCTGTGAGGGGAAACTTTGGAGAACCTCCAGAGAAGACATTACACAAGGGGTTTATGCCAGATCCTCCACGGCGGAGTAATTTTGAGCATCCCTCACGTTTGGGTTATGAGAAGCCTTCTTGAATGCACCTTTAGGGATGCGATTCATTGTCTCTCCCACTTTCTTCTCAACTTGAAGAGGATTTGATGGGTCGGAGGCCTATTTTCCCTTCTCAACGGAATTTGACATTCCATAGCCATGAGTACTGGTTGATAAATGAGCATCGACATTGATCATGTAAATTTTTGCGGTTGGGTTTTTAGGATTAGGCATGGGGGGTCCCTAATTGCCCCCAGCCGTGCTCGTGGATGCGGAATCCTGAGCCATATTTTTCCCTTGTGGAAAAGGGTTTGTCAACACAAAAGGTTGTTGTTGTGCTAGTAGCTTCTGAGATTCCACAAGTCGAGGGCACATGTGAGTTAAGTGGTCGTTCATGCAAATATTACATGGAAACTTCACTTTCCTCTTCTCAGTTTTTCCCTCGCCAACATTGTTAACAACCTTTTTCTCCCCTTACCCTTCTTGTTTTTATGTTTCTTCTTTCCCTTGGTCTGTTGGTTAGCCTTGGAATTTGTCAATTGCACACTGTGTACATCCGACGTCTGGGTTGCAAGGGCAGTCGAAGTAGGGGTTTGGCTAGCCATAGTCAGTTGAATCAATAATTGTTGCAATTGATTAGACAAAAAATCCATGGACTTTCTTTGTGTTGAGCCCACTATGCCATCAACGTTGGGCCCAGACTTTTGTTTGGCTTTATCGAGAGTTGACCATGGAACATCATGTAAGATCTCGTAAAGCATATCGGACTGAGAATAAATCAGTTCCACATGTTGGGCTCTCATCATCCTCATCGTTACCTTGAAAATCCTCGCTTGGAGGAAAATCATCATCACCAACATTACTTCGTTTAAATTCCCCATTCAGGAAATATTGTCCACCATTACCATAATTGTCATCACTACTTTTAAAATCCCCACTTGGGGGAGTTCTTCATCATCCTCATTCATGACTTGGAAATCCTCATTCGGAGGAAAATCTTCATCAGTACCTTCAAAATCCTCACTTGGAGTAAATTTGTCATCACCAACATTGTTGTCTTTAAATTCCCCACTTGGGAAAGAGTGTCCACCATTGTCATAATCATCTTCACTACTTTTAAAATTTTCACTTGAGGGAAATTCTTCTTCATATTCATTGGTGCCTTGGAAATCTTCATTAGTACTTTGAAAATCCTCACTTGGAGGAAAATTATCATCCCAATCATTTAACCTATAGTCCTACCATGCACCTTAGTCCTACTTTCATTATGGGTAGGTAATCTTGAACCTAGCAATCAACATCTCCTAATTGGTCGCTGACTCGGGGGTTTCCCTTATGTTCGACGGAAAGAAATATATTCACACATTGGGATTCGTGCAGTGTCTTGGATTCCATTAGCATTATTGTTGGTTTCCTCACCTTTGTAGGCAATTTTCCTTATTGGATATTATTCAAAGGGTCTTTTTTGTGCACTGCTTGCATATGGTGCATGCGAAAGATGGACATTGTTGTTGGTTCATTAACATATTCTTTGTCTGGGTTCCTCCAAATCATCAAGATATTGCTTTGTACTTCATGTTGAATGATGAGAGATTCCTTAATGCTCTCCTTTCAGTGAGTCTCCTTCCATCGACTTCATCTCATCTATTCTGGAAATGAGGCCTAGAGTCCTATGAGTACCTAAAGGCTTGCAATCATCAGTGGTAGGTTCTCTTGCTATTGACAATTGGGAATACATCAATGTATCATGATCGATGGATTCTTCAAGTGTTCAACTTCAAGACCTTTATTCACACTTGTAAGAATGTACTCGGTGCCTTGATACCTACTTGCATTATCGACAGGTTGTCTCGTGTTTGTTAATGATATACCTTAATGACCAGTAATCAAATGAAGTCTCATTGTGTTCGACCTCAACTCCTCTATTCACATGATGTAGACTTGCACCTTTGGCGGATTGTGTAGAAGACTTGTAGACATCAATTTATAGTTGCATATTTCATGAGCCATTGCTATCATTCATTGGACCAATACATATATGACTTCAGTGATCATGGGAGATCAAATTGTACTCCATTGTATACATATATTCAGATTGATTTTCAGACTGGTTTTCACTGGGCCTTGTTCGTGACTATGACAACCTTTGGCATTTATCTACTTTGTATTTCCTATTCATGGCCATGAACAACTATTTGGTATATTTCCACATGTATCTGCAATTTAATTCAAATTGGAGGCCATGTGTACAAAGTCATTATGAATTGTAATATTCTCATGAGCAACTAGTTCATCAAGTTGGGTCTCCATTACTCCAATTATTTCAACCATCGCAAATACACCTATAACCTCACACATTAGAGGGCATTTGTTATAGCAAGATTTTCCTCACCCCATGCAACTTGATCAGAAGGCCTTTTCCATTTCCCTATGCAGACTTGAAGTCCCCTTTTGCACTTCCCAAAGCTAAAAATTATATTTTTCCACATATACGTGTCCTACCAGTTAGACAACATGCGTATACGTAGGTTGCACCACTACAACCTGCGTACATCAAGTTTGGTGCTCAAAATTAAAAATGTTGTCGGGTTTCCATGTCACGTCACAAGATCCATGATCCTTGACCTTCTATATACTGGAAACGTTCTAACTCGGCCCTTTAGTTCCATTTGAAGGCTATAAAATGGTCCATATCCAAACCGTGAAAGAAGAGAGAATTCAACTTTTGAGAGCAAAGATACTCTGGAGAAATTTTCACTTCACATTGAGTCTGCATCCCTTTTCCCTTAAAGTATGAACACATTGTTCAACCCCCAAGCTCTTCTCTCTTTGATGGAGAACCTCATTGTATCTCTTATATGAGTTTGCCTCTGGTGGATGATTGAAGTGGTGGAGGCCCAGCTGGAAGGGACATAGTTTCTCGGTTATGAGATGTGTCGACACGAAAGTTTGTCACTCATATACTTGTGTTGATCATATTTTAATAGAAATACTCTTTTATCGTCCAATTGATGTCTTGCATATATTTGAATTATTATTCCATGGGCGTATTTGTTATGAATGTTAATGGATTATGCTATTGTATGTGCTAAATTTATATATTATCACCATATTCTTATGTATCTTTGTTCTTGAGGACAAGTTGCAGGTATAAAGCTTTGATTCGAGTGCTCAACGATGGTCTTCATAGAATGTATGGATGAGGTAGGCTCTTTATCTTGTCTTGTTAGCATTTACATCTATCTAGCATACTTGAGATTAGAGTTGATTTCTGCAGTCATTCCATCTGTTGTGGTTTACCCCATGCCATAGAGTGATTTTCTCACTTCGACCTACATTTTGATTATTTTCATTACTATTAAATTGTTGAATAGATTCATCACCATCATGTTCCTCCTATTTATCATGGGTTCCTTCAAAGTCCTTTGTTTTAGGACTTTCATGAGGAACATGTTGAATAACATTGTTTGCACTATGATCAAACTTCTAACTAGCTGAAAAATATGATGCCTCATTTGCATTACAAGCATTCCCATTGCATTTAATAATCCCAACAGAAGAGGTATGCAAACAATTAGTTCATGCCTTAGAAATAAAATCTTCCTTATTTGACAAAGCCATCACTTCTCACTAAGAACATAGAATGATACAAATTCTCACCCTCCCAATGACAATCTTATAACTTGTAGAATGATCTTTTTCCTCTAAAATCCCCCCCCCCGGAATATATATATATATANTATATTCCCCAAAATTTCTCCTCAAATTTTCCCCCAAGTTTTTTCCCTTTATTATTTTCCCTTCAAAAAAAAAAAAATTGTTTGTTAATTTGTGCAGGACCTGTTGGCTACGCGATTAACCTATGGATTGAGAAACCGCGACTCAGGGGCATCTAAGCCATCAAAATCACCCGGGGATTGCACCCGGCCTGAGCCACACCAACCCTTAACATGGTTGGATTTTTTGTCCCCACAAGTTTCGAACCGGTGACTTTAACATCACGGAGTGGCTTAACAACACACTCCGTCACCGATTGTCCTACACCTCGGGGACATTTTCCCTTCAAAATTAAAAACAAATTTACTCTTTTATTTCGTTATTTACTTGTTAATTACAATATTTTTCATGTTTATTTATTTATCCCACGTTCATTAAACATAGCAATGATCCATATAATTTTAGGTATATATTTTGACAATCTTCTTCATTTTTATTTATCCCACCTTTGTTATACTAACAATAATTTATATCATCTGTGTTATATATACAAAGTCTTGTTTTCTCTTCTTACATTGTGTGGAATATTGGGTAGTATTCGTTAAATAATTTGGAGCAAGCTAAAAGGGAGAAATACTGAGAAGACATTCGACCAGAATCTAGCATTTCAAAGGTTAGTTATTTTTTAAATTCTTACCATTTACCAAAACAACATTTATAAGATCATCTTTGAATCACATAAGAATTTTTCATGCGAAAATTATAAACACCCTAAATTTTTTTCGATGTTTTCTAATTTTTCTAAAAAATCACAACTTTAAAAAAAAATTGAGACTTTTTTCAAAGAAATTTTAACAAAATTCTTAAGATTTAAAAAAAGAAAAGAAAAAAAAGGCAAATTTAGGTATAGTTTTGTAGAATTTTTTTTTTTTTAATTGTTTTTTACTTATTTTGTTTTAGTTTTGGCCCATGGTGGTTACTGGGCGGAATGCCCCTCCTATGCAATACCTTCATTTGGCCTACAAGGGTGCTCAGGGCGATGTCTGACATCGCCCCAACCCCCCGACGACCAAGTCACGGCCCACGATCTGTGACTTGATCGTCGGGTGGTAGCCCCATGACCAAGGCATTGTCCCACGAGATCGTGCCTTGGCCGCAGGGGGGGGCGACGACTAGGGAGATGAATGACATCGATACTGTGCCTTAGTTGTGTGGGGAATATGACGTTCCTTGACATCACCCCATCTCAACCATCCCCATGACCAAGTCGCGGTCTACGCCCAGGGCTTGGCCACGGGGTTGACTGGACTGGGGCGATGCCAGACATTGCCTTAGCCCTGGGATGCCAAGGCTTGGTCTCGACATTGGCCCAATAACTCCATGGGTCAATTTTTTTTAACTTTTTTTGAAACTTAGTTCTTATCTTTGATGTTTTTTTTTAGTTTATTATAATGTAAAAGGCCTATTTTTTTTTTCTATAGGAAAAATGGCAGGAAAGATATTTTCTATGAATATATCTGGATCATGGCCTGCAATAATGGCATCCAAAATTGCAATTGGAACTTCCATGAATGCTAGGAAACAAATTGATAGCACAACACCTGAGTTTTCAAGGGCAATGAAAAATGTTAGAGAGTGGAAATCTGTGGAAGGTGAAAACAAACTGGAATATTCTTGGTTTGTTAAAGATAAGCAATGCAACAATGAAGAACATATATATTTGTATTGTGCCAAATTAGAACATGTGCAAGGAAATTATCATAAATTTGGCTTGTTACGAGATATATGTTTGGTGCCAACCACATATATTGTTTATGCACTCGTCAAACAAGGCATGAATTATATCAAGATTAGATATTGTTTCAAATTGAGCAATTATAACAAGGGTGAATGTTTTACAAAAGTATGTGCATCCATCGTTGATGACATTGAGAAAGACAATGTAAGTTTTTTTATTTTTATTTTTTTATCCTTTATTATTTTTAGTATCATGTTAATTTTTTAATTTTATTTAACATAAAAATGTTATATTTTATTTTTATAGGATTTTTTGGAATAACTTTCATATATGTTAGTGGGGATTTACTCTACAGAGAATAATATCATGGATGTCATCAATGCTTTTCATATTTAAAAGACACAAGAAGGAAGGAAAAAGAAACAAAATGTAACAGAGGTTGAAGTTGTAAGAGTAGACAGAGAAGAACATGAAAGAAGAAAGAAAAATCCTCATTCTAGAAATCTTAAAAGGATTACATTTGAAAATGAGGAAACTCCAAATGAATATTTTTTTGAGATTACCCCCAATGAGGTTATCACTCCTCACAAAAAGAATAAACAAGATAAATAAAAAAGAGTGATGGACGATGATGAGTCCATTCCTATTGATTATGAAGAAATCGTTGATTTAGATGAAACCCATTTAAATCATAAGAGGAAGAAAGAAAATGTTGTTGATGATGCTCAAGAATCCATCGTTAGCTTTGAGTATTATAGTGAAAGTCCTAAAGGTAGCAAAGAAATAATAACAACATGTGCTGATCTAGAGGACGGTATTATGAAAACAACACAAAAATCCATTCGAAATAGATTGAGGATGACAAACTTAGTTGATGATGGCCATACATTTTAGTTGAATGTGAAATAACTTTATAAACCCGCATAAGAGAAAGAAAAATATAAAATTAGAAAACCATATCACTTGCATATTCACAATTTGAAAGTATTGATTAGGTACAATCCATATGCACATGTGGTTGACTACCTAGTTCTTGTTGACCCAATGGAAGTTCCTAGAAGGGAAGAATTTGATAGATCAAAATGTTTTGATTACAAATATTATGTGATTGGAGGAAATCATTCTGCAGAGGCTAGAAGAGAATTGAGGCAAGAATATCCCAATAATCATGTTTTTGAGACAATCAAATCCATAATTTGTAATATCCCTCGACTAAACCCAATTGTAATATAATATAAATGTACTTAAGTTGGTGATCCAGGTGGATATCGGTGGCCACCCACCTTCTCCAACTGACCCAAAACATGTTTTTGGCAATTTACTATTTTTAGCAATTTTTAACTTCCAGGGCCATTTTGAGGCCCTAAACGATGTTTTTTTAGAAAATGGGGAGCAACATGGATCGTAGATCCATGTTTCTCACCCAAAATTTGTAGTTCTCGGATATATCTTTCCAACGAGCTATCGAGCGCCCCAAACGAAGATCGTATGCAAAAGTTACGCCCTTGGGAAGTTGATGTATCAACTACCCCCATCGGGGCCCACAAACCTTTTGTCTTTTCATCTTCCGGGGTAAGGGTTTTGGATTTTACTTATGTTAAAAATTCCTTTAGAGCCTCATTTTACTAATGATCTTCTTTCTAATGCGAGTAGTGGTCACATCTCTTCTCAGAGATAAGCTACCACCATTCTAGCGAGTCTTTCACTCTGTACTTTTACAGTCTCTGTACATTTATTTCATTAATAGAAATCATGTATTACTGTATATATGTGACTCTTTTTATATTTCTGCTATATCTCTGTTATATTGTTGTCTCTCTTGCAATATCTCTAAATATTTATGTGTTATATCTCGAGCTTGTCTCTCTTGAGGACAATCGCTCTCGCACACCCAAGAAACCCTCAATGGTGGAAGAAAAGAAAAACGATGGAGCAAACGATCCTATCAGTTTGTTT
>ML793846.1:233129-252731 GCA_009831015.1 Picea engelmannii
GAGTTCACCAATACCTTCCATAACTTGCGCACCAAGCTGGGTATCAAAGACCTTGAATGACATTTGGTTCTGAAATACCGTGGGGATCTACACAGATACATCCAAACTGAAATGGATTTTCTGGACATCTCATCACTTGGTGTTGCTTATCGATATGTTGTTAAAATCGAGCAGAAATTTAAGCACCAGAACAAACAGGAGTTCAGGTCTACAAATATTCAACAACCAAAGTATGACAAAGACAACCCTAACAAACAGTCTCCCGAAAACCATTCCAAGCCACAGGAAAAGAAGGGTCACGGGAAGACAAAGAAGGACACCAGAAAATGGTGAGATTTCCACAAAAGCCCCTGGCACAACACCGATGAATGTGGCTCAAAACAGTCATTGGTGGTCGATATCAAAGATAAGGAGTCGAACCCTGATTCAGAATCTGATTCTAAAAATACTGGTAAAAGACAGATCATCGATGCAGACCCCATTGCTATTGTCGTGACCACAACAATTCAACCAAAAGAACCAACAGATTCAGAAGAGGGGGAGCACCTTTTTCATTCACAGATGTGGGTGAAGGGTATCCTGCTGCATTTTATTGTTGATAGCGGAAGCCAGAAGAACCTCATCTCAGCATAGGTCATCAAACAGTTGGGATTGTCGACAACACCACACCCGCAACCATACAACATCGGGTGGCTTTATCAAGGATGAGATCTTCGTGTCAGTCAGCAGTGTCAATTGTCATACGAAATCCAACCCTTCAAGGATGAGGTATTATGTGATGTTGCCCCACTGGATTTATGTGATGTTCTCTTGGGCTAGCCATATATGTGGAAACGCCATTCTATTTATGAGTCTTGGCCCTGTAGTCTCATTATTAATCTGTGGGGTCATCTCTACAGGATACTAGAGGTAGTTCCAACTACTGCCCCACCTAAACAATGTTGCAAGGTAGTATCTCATACTACAATATTCATCTTCTCCACAATCTGTTCAAAAGGTGAACAAAAGGATACTGCAACCACCACAGCTTCGGCCCAAGCACCTTCTATCCAACAGAAGAAAGTTGACAAGGTTGCAGCAATGAACAAAGATTCCTTCTGCACAAAGTCATCTAAAATAGCCAGACTGGTTAAAAAGGTCCAAACCCTCCAACCAAAGGTTCATGATAGCCTTCAACAAGCTAAGCAATGCCACTTCTCCAGCAAGGCAAGCAGATCACCAAGATTCAGATTCATCAATTGCTTTCCCCTCTCCCCCGAGAACTCAACACAATGGAGACCATTGCTTCCTAAGGAGGGAGGATTGATCCAGGTGGATATTGGTGGCTACCCACCTTCTCCAACTGGCCCAAAACATGCTTTTGGCAATTTTGGTAATTTACTATTTTTAGCAGTTTTTAACTTTCGGGGCCATTTTGAGGCCCTAAATGATGTTTTTTTAGAAAACGGGGAGCAACATGGATCGTAGATCATGTTTCTCACCCAAAAGTTGTATTTCTCGGATAGATCTTTCCAACGAGCTATCGAGCGCCCCAAATAGAGATCGTATGCAAAAGTTACGCCCCTGGGAAGTTGACGTATCAACTACCCCCATCGATGCCCACAAACCTTTTGGATTTTCATCTTCCGGGGTTAGGGTTTTGGATTTTACTTATGTTAAAAAGGCCCTTAGAGCCTCATTGTAATAATGATCTTCTTGCGAATGGGAGTAGTGGTCACATCTCTTCTCAGAGATAAGCTACCACCATTCTAGCAAGTCTTTCACTTTGTACTTTTAAAGTCTCTGTACATTTATTTCATTAATAGAAATCGTGTATTACTGTATATCTGTGACTCTTGTTATATTTCTGCTATATCTCTATTATATTGTTGTCTCTCTTGCAATATCTCTAAATATTTATGTGTTATATCTCTGCTCTCATTTCATGCCGAAAATAATCCGGATCAGTTGGTGAGTTGTTTTGACCTCATTTGGTAATGCACATCATGTGGCATAGTGCACGCATGAACTGCGCAGTAAAATGATGTAATATGTACATTCCAGGCTACTGTGCGTAGTATGGAGGACAACGAGCCTTGTGTATATGATATGTGTTATAGGTTGGTGAGCCGGTTATTATAAGCCGGGATGCTTATGTTTTGGTATTAGGCCATAACACCTAGATGTCAAAGGCCAATGCGACTACTTTGTACATGACCCATGATTAATATAAAATGCATCGTTGTGTTTAGACTGACCATGATAAAAGAGATGGGGGACTGAACTTCACCAGTTGGGGAAAGGGAGGGCCAAAAGTCAGGGGAATATTATATTAATATTTCCTAAAAACATAAAGTATGGATAATTATTTTATCCTAAGTTCTAAAGTTGGAGACAAGTGGACCAAAGTAACTTCCGATATGACAAGTGTCAAGTTGGGGACATGCATTCATATCGTGGGGAACTTAGCTCATTTGGTGACTTTTTACGGATACCTCACCGACAGCCTGACCATCATTCTCACCACCACTTTCACGAAGAGTTCACAGTGATTCCTTCCGCACTCAGTTATCCAGTCAATAGTTCCATGACCATTTTCACTCATGCATTTCATTATCCTTGAGACAACCATTTCACCATTCAGGAGCCTGTTCCCATAGCCCTTTTCAGTTGGTGTACGTGGTTAGCTTGGAGCGGGATTGAAGAAGCGGGTTGTCAGGCCTGTGAGCAATTCTCTGAGAGAGAGAATTGCTAGGGATTGATTCCTGAAGATGCTATACTGCAACTACAACGCTTTGAGACTTCTAGTCTGTCCTGTTACTAAAGCCATGGAAGGGAAGTGGGGCATCCAAGGGACTGTTTAGCAGAGAAGGGGCACACTTCCTTGGGTGGGACAGACATGTGGGGAATGAGAGGTTGTAGGCTGTTAGTTGAGCGAGCACCTGAGACTGAGTTTTTCCTATTGTCCATGAGCCTTAGCCTGGATAGGAACCCTTTACACTGGGTGGAGTTCAGTCCCAGCTCAGGGGTGGCTCACTGTTGAGAGTGATGAATAGTGTAGTCTATGGTTGGGAGGTTTGTGGATGGTTTGTACACAGTTGGTGACAATATTTCCAAGATAAGTACCATTTGTATGATAAAAATGACAAGTTGCTTTGTTATTTACATGCCTATGTTATGGTTTATAATATATGTGATTATAATTGCCTGTATGTTTATGGGCAATTCCCTGTAAATGTTTCATATATGTAGTTACTATTATTTCAGTATAAAATTTGTATGTTACAGAAAGTAATTGTTTGTTTATGTTTATATGTAAAGATTGCGCAAGAGTGTTGTATGTATATGTTTTATTTGCATGCAGTTTAAAGAGTAAATTTATGTGGCATAGCTCAGTTGACTACTAAGTATGTTACTGTATGCTTTGCAGTATAGGAATGAAAGTGTTTCCTAGAGTAGCATGGTCCAGCCTGTTAAGGCTGGAAATGTTACCGACTGGTGTCAGAGCATGAGTGGTTGCTCTGGAGTGGCATACCTTGGCCTGCGGGTGGTCGGGGGAACGTTACAAATTGGTATCATAGATTTAGTTCAACACTAAGCTTGGATGGGCTAGAGGGGCTCAGTTGAAGCGAATATTCATAGAAGAAGTAAATTCGAGGCGACCAAAATTGGAGTCACGAAGTGTCCATGGAAAAGTTTGGCATGTTGGCGCGCATAGTAAATTTTGGCACCGCGTGGGAAAACGTTGGTGTGCTAGTATGCACGGTAAATTGTGGCACCGAGCGGAAGATTATTATGTGCGGATGCACGCACTGAATTTATCCTTCCGTGGTGATCACACACATACTAATGTGCACATGGGGTGTGCAAGTATTGCTTAACATAGAGGATTTTTGTTGGTACGCGCCTAAGTATGAGTATAAGTTGTTTTGCGACGGTGTATTAAGTAGTGTGCGCAGATAATTGGGCATGTTGGAATATGTTGAAATTGACATGGTGCATGCATAGGACGAAATGCATGTGGAAAATCGATACGTGGTACCAAAACTGTGCGCAGTGGATATTGGCACACAACGCAAGAGTAGTGTGCATGAGTTGTCGGTGCGACGAAGAAGAAATGCATAGTAGATTAAGCTGCACAGAAAAGTGTTTTACCTTGTAATATTGCTATGCATGATAAATATAAATGAATAGGTCAAATTTTAGTGGACGCGAAATCGCTTGGAAGGCGATGAGTCTAAGTTTAAATTGCATAATAATAAAGGAAAAAGAAACGCACAACCGCATCGAAGCATTAATTAAAAATAATTTCAAGTTTTAACTTCCTCCGATTTAAGCAGATGAAAATAAAAATATAAGATTAGAAGAAAAAAATATTATAAAAGAAAACAAGATTCATAACATCACCAGATAGAAATTGTAATAAAATAGTCTAAAAAATATTTCTGTATTTATATAATCATGTTAATCACAAAATTACAACAGGGTGATGACAACAGTTAGCATGTTGCGAAAAAGGGTCGTTTAAAGAACATGCCTATCATCTCTGGTACTCTTTACCTCCGCTACCGGCTATTCAAAATTTGTTGAGACATGCTTATCTTATTTGAAGACTTACTTCAGCTTAGCAATCTCCACCTTTAAGGAAGAATCTAACCAAACCGGTTGATTCTCTCCAACACTTCCGACTGCTTCATCCGTATATTCCTCCTTCTTCTGTCGCTTACTCCTTTTCTTCTTAGCGGCTGACCTGTTGATGACTAAATCTTTCATAGTGGGATTCAACATGAATTCCAACCGCGAGTATATATCCGACTCTGTGTGGAACTTAGTTGCTAGAATATGCGCAAGGACCCTTTCCTCCTTATTCACAGGAAAGTCTAGCATGTTGCTCGAATAACTAGTCTCATTCGATTTAGCCTTGTCCATGTGTCTCAGGTTGTGGATACCGAAAGGTGTTTTTACAAAGAGTAGAAAGTCGAGCAATTTGGAGATTACTTCGGGTATAGATACATAGATACCTTTATTCTTGGGGAGTGGTAATTATAGAATTCCATTTATGAAGCACATACGGATTACGTACAAGAGCATTGGGTTGCCATGCTCGGCCAATACATTTTGAATGATTATCTTTTGAGTTCGTTACATGACGACGTTCAGTTCACGCCACATGGCTACAAAGTACTAAACAAGTGAAGCAGGGTGATCTAACTAAGTCGTTGCCCTCTCCACGAGTGGTGGATTTGACATGTTGAGACATGTGATACCGTGTCTTGGCGAAAGTGGTTTTGGCAAACCACCTTCTTGCACAAGTGTATCTCTGAAAGCACTACATGTATGTGTTTCCGAGACTTGGGTCTTATCTAGAATTGTCATGGTGATAACACCAGGAGATCACGAGAGATGATTTTGATGTGTATATTGAACCAAAATGGTGCATATTCTCATGAATTGTTGAATTGTTAGCCTAATAAGTTTCGACGGATGCACGTTTTGCAGAATTAACAACAACTCAATCAGATCAGACCAGTGCAGAGTCCATAGGAATGGAAGAGGCACAGGGGAATTACAGTCAGCAAGATGAGAGTAGAGGGGTGGATTTCCATTTGGGCATGGAAGGAACGAACTCCAACGGACATGGAAAAGAAAGGAATGAAGATATGAATATGGCTGAGACCATTAAGAATTTGTAGAAGGATGTCCAAAGCCATAAAGTTGATAATGAAAGGATTATGAAATCCAAAGAGTAGTAGGATGAATTCAGCATGAAGTTATTGGAGAGTTTGAATACAATAGAAAATAAATTGGTTAAGGAGAGTGGCTCAAGTAAATCTAGGAGTCACAAACCTTCAGAGGAGAAAAGAAAAGTAAAAAGTGCTAGTAGACATCACCATATTTCCCAAAGGCATTCCCATAAGAGAACAGGAAACAACTCAAGTATATCCCCTATCAGAAGGTATAAGAGATTTGGGGTGGATGAGCTAAGGGGAGAAATGAACAAAATAAAACCTCCTACATTTGATGGTGAGCACAAGAAGGATGAATATGTATAAACACAATTGCTAGGTATGAGGAAGTATTTTCAATTGCATAATTATTCTTCTCATGCAGAAGGTAGAATCACTATCTATCAACTCAAAGGAAATGTCTCCATGTGGTGGGATCACCTTGTGCAGGTGCAACACATTGTAGAGAAAGGTGTTACTTGGATGAAATTCAAGAAGTATTTTGAGAAGAAGTACTTGACTAAGAGATACTATGACAAGAAAATGAAAGAATTCTTTGAACTCAAGCTTGGAAGTATGACCATAAATGAATATGAGAGAAGGTTTCTAGAACTGTTGAAGTATGTCTCTTTCATCAAGGATGAGACAGTCAAAATTCAAAGGTATTTAAGTGGTTTGCCATCTTTCATCAGTGACAAAATAAAGTATGATGATCTAAAGACATTAGAAGAGACCATAAGAAGAGCTAAATGTCTATATGATCAGCAGAAAGAAAGACCAACTTTCCAAAAGGCTTGGGAAGACAATAAGAAATTCAAGATGGATCAGAGGAAGAAGGGAGCCAAGCCACCATTCTTCAGAAATAATCCACAAGGATAACAAATTCCTAAAGAACCCATAACAATAGACATAGGCATTCAAGGTCGAAGGCAACCACCTATGCAATGTTGGGGTTGTAAAGGGGACCATAGGTTCGGAGATTGTCCTCACAGAGGTGAAAAAGGTAGGGTTGTTCACAATGTATAGTGAGTTGAAACAATGGAGGACATGGACAGATATGTGCCAAGGATTTATGCAGCCCTAGACAACAATCAAGCAGAGTATTAGTCCCACATGATTGAAGTGGAAGGTATGATCAACAACCAAACCCTTGCTATTTTGATTGATTCAGGAGCTAGTCATAGTTATATAGACCCTAAGATGGTGGAAAGTTTTCAATTGCCAAGAAGCAAGCATGGGAAATCCTAGTTGGTGCAACTGGATATAGGATCCAGAAGAAAGGTTAATGAAATGGTTAAGTCATGCCTCATAGACATGAATGGACTGAACACCAAGGAAAATTTAAACATCTTTCCTTTAGGTTCCTATGACTATCTAATTGGGATGGATTGGTTGGACCAACATCACACTCTCTTATACTATCACAACAAAGAATTTATTTGCCTGGATTAGGAAGGGAAACCAAGGAAGGTACAGGGAATCCCCAGTGTAGTAACCATTAGAGAAATTTCAGCATTGCAACTAAAGAAGTGTTACAGAAAAAGATGTCAAATAATTGCAGCTCATTTGGTAGAGACACATAGAGATAAGGTGCCAAATTTGGAGGATTATGTAGTCCTGGAAGATTTTAAAGATGTGTTCAAGGAGGTACTTGGACTAACCCCAAAGAGAGACATTGATTTTTCTATAAATTTGATGCCTGGAGCAATGCCAGTATCAAAGACTCCTTACAGAATGAGTACACCATAATTAAAGGAGTTCCAAATGCAGCTTGAAGAACTTCTGAAGAAGGGGTATATACGCCCAAGCATGTCACCTTGTGGTGCCCCAGTCCTGTTTGTGAGAAAGAAAGATGGAACACTAAGGTTGTGCATTGACTTCAGACAGTTGAATAAAGTGACTGTTAAGAACAAGTATCCTATGTCGAATATTGATGACCTCTTTGATCAATTAAAGGATGCAAAGATATTTTCAAAGATAGATCTCAGATCAGGATACCATCAGGTAAGAATTAAAGAAGAAGATATTAGCAAGACCTCCTTCAAGACAAGGTATGGTCATTATAAGTTCACAGTGGTACCATTTGGGTTTTCAAATGCACCAGTTGTCTTCATGTGCTTAATGAATGGTGTTTTCCAAGAGTATTTAGACAAGTTTGTCATCGTCTTTTTGGATGACATTCTTATATATTCCAAGTCAGAGGAAGAGCATGAACATCATTTGAGGATGGTGTTTCAAGTATTAAGGGAGTGTTAGTTATATGCCAAATTGAGCAAGTGATCATTTTATCAGAAACAGATTCATTATTTGGGGCATATCATTTCAAAGGATGGATAGCAGTGGATCCTGAGAAGATAGAGGCCATTAGAGAATGGTCAACACCGAAGAATGTGACAGAAGTGAGATCATTCATGGGTCTTGAAGGCTACTACAGAAGATTTATTGAAGGATTCTCAAAGATTTCACACCCAATCACTTATTTGCAAAGAAAGGGAGTGAAGTTTCAGTGGACACTGGATTGCGAGAAGAGTTTCCAACACTTGAAACAATTATTGACAAGTGCTCGAATATTAAGGATCATAGACCTAGAAGAAGACTTCATCGTATGCATCGATGCATGTAATGAAGGACTTGGTGGAGTCCTCAGTCTAAACGGGTTTGTCATATGTTCTGAATCAAGGAAGTTGAACGACCACGAAGAAACTATGTCACTCATTATTTGGAGTTGGCTGCCATAGCACATGCCCTGAGGAAATGGAGACACTACCTCATGGGAAAGAGGTTTGAGCTAAGAACAGACACAATGGTCTGAAATATTTATTTGATCAGCCAAATCTAAATTCTAGACAAAGTAGATGGTTAGAATTTGTAAGTGAATATGACTTTGATATAAAGCATATCAAAGGGAAAGAGAATAAAGTGGCTGATGCACTCAACAGGAAGGTGCACGAATTATATGCTACAGCTATTAGCATGTACCAAACTGATATTAAAAGAAATATTCTAGAGGCTACAAATGCAGATCTGTAGTACAGAGAATTGGTAGCAATGCTACAACAGGGTAAGATGCTTCAAAAGGTGGATAATTATAAGTTGGGAATAGATGGAATACTATTGCGTAAGAACAAGATTTTTGTTCTAGATGTCCAGAACTTGAAACGTATGATTTTGCATGAAACACATAATGTTCCTTATGCAGCACACCCTGGATATCAGAAAATCGTGGCAGCGATCAAGAGCCATTACTTTTTTCCAGGCATGAAGAAAGAGATCACCAAGTACATCGCTAGATGTATGGAATGCCAGAAAGTGAAAGCTGAGAATAGGCACCCAGCGGGGTTGCTGCAACCTTTAACCATTCCTGAGTGGAAGTGGGAAATGGTGACAATGGATTTTATTACGGGATTGCCTAGAACATGAAAGTTGCATGATTCCATCATGGTGGTGGTGGACAAGCTCACGAAAGCTGCCCATTTTATTCCACTGAAAACTACGCACAAGGCAGCAGAGGTTGCTGATATTTTCATGAAGGAAGTGGCACGATTTCACAGGATTCCTAAAACAATTGTGTCCGACAGAGACCCAAAATTCACTTCGAATTTCTGGAAAGGATTGTTCAAAGGATTCAGAATGAATCTGAACTTTAGTACAGCTTATCATCTTGAGTCTCATGGGCAGACAGAAAGGGTGAACAGGGTGATAGAAGATATATTGAGAATGTATGTGATGGACAAAGCATCGAAATGGGAAGACTACCTACACTTGGTATAATTCACGTACAATAATGGGTATTAGGCATCATTGAAGATGAGCCCATTTGAAGCACTTTACGGCAGAAAGTGAAATACTCTAGTGAGTTGGGATAATTCAGCTGATAGGACAGTAGTTGGGCCATAGTTGCTGAAGGAAATGGAGGATCAGATGACAAAAATTAAGCAGAATTTAAAATCTACCCAAGACAAACAAAAAATTTATGCTGATAAGAACATAACCCACAGAGAATTCAAAGTGGGTGAACACGTTTCCCTGAAAGTGAAAGCTAACAGGAGTTCCCTGAAGTTGGGAAGTTGCACCAAGTTGGAAGCCAGATTTTGTGGGCCTTTTGAAATACTAGAGAGGATTGGTCCAGCTGCTTATATGATTGCATTTCCTTCATCTATGTCTGTCCATAATGTGTTCCATGTATTATTGCTAAATAAATATATACCTTATGCTAATCATGTTATTGACTAGAATGTGATTCAGGTGGAGCAAGAAGGTGCTTTTCAAGTGCATCCAATGCGCATTTTGGACCGGAAAGTCAAACAACTCCGGAAATGAGCCATAGGGCTTATAAAGGTTCAATGGACCTGGTACGGTCTTGAGGATGCTACTTGGGAGCATGAATATGCAATGCGGATAGAATACCCACATCTTTTTGAAGATTTTTTAAAATTCTGTTATATATGGGTGTATGATGCACTGAGGACAATGCATAAATAAGGGGGGGGGGGGTGTTGTAGTATCCCTCGACCGAACCCAATTGTAATTTAATATAAATGTACTTAAGTTGGTGAGTTGTTTTGACCTCATTTGGTAATGCATGCCATGTGGCATAGTGAGCACATGAACTGCGCAGTAAAATGATGTAATATGTACATTCCAGGATACCACACGCAGTAACTAAGGTGTGTGTAGTATGGAGGACAACGAGCCTCGTGTATATGATATGTGTTATAGGCTGGTGAGCCAGTTATTATAAGTTGGGATGCTTATTTTTTGGTATTAGGCTGGAACACCTAGATGTCAAAGGCCAGTGTTCCTACTTTGTACATGACTCATGATTAATATAAAATACATTGTTGCGCACAAACCGACCATGATAAAAGAGATGGGGGACTGAACTTCACAATTTAGGGAAAGGGAGGGCCAAAAGTCAAGGGAATATTAAATTAATATTTCCTAAAAACATAAAGTATGGATAATTATTTTATCCTAAATTCTAAAATTGGAGACAAGTGGACCAAAGTAACTTCCGATATGACAAGTGTCAAGTTGGGGACATGCATTCATATCATGGGGAACTTAGCTCATTTGGTGACTTTTCATGGATACATTACTGACAGCCTAATCATCATTCTCGGTAATGTAGTCCTTGTTTTGAATTTTATCCAAATTGAAATTATGTACAAATCCCCGTGTGGACAGTGATCCTGGAGGCCCACGAATCTAGTTGACCTGGTGGATTCTCGTGCGATTGAGTACATGTAGTTACCTAACGTGAATGGGTAGTTTTTTTTGTAGTTCGTCGTATATGAGGCTCGAAGGAGACTCTGACCCGTCAAAAGGGGAACCAGGTTACCTACGGTGGATTACATCATCCTCCATTGTAAGGTGAAAACTGTATAGTGTTTCCATTTATTTTAAAGTTGGATTTTACATTTCAAAATATAGTAAAATATTAATTTTGAGATGATATGAGTGGAGTAAATCATAAATGTAGGGTCGATCTTAAATGTATACTTAGAATGACCAATTTCCATAATGAACATGTTCAAAACTTTTCAAGGATTATATTTATGATTAAGGAATTTCGTTAGGGTGTGTATTTTGTGTCGAGCAAATAAACCCAACATGAGAGAAGTGACTTTAGATGTTTTATAATATTGTAATCACAACATAAAAAACTAAGTAAACTTCAATCTATGCAAAGGAGAAGTATGCCACTAATACAATACATCACCATCAAACCTTCAATGAAACCATATAACATGTATATATATTTTATAAACCAATGACCATTAGAAGCGGGCGAAAATCTGCCCATCCTTAGTTCAACACTAGGAATGTTGTCTAAATACTCTCTCTGAGTAAAAACCACTTAAAAGCGGGTGATATTCTTGCATCACCTTGGTTTTGTTGCTTATGTGTTAGTCTTGGACAAATTATCCTTGTTGCAGACGAAACTAACTTAGAATTGTAGTCCTTCAAATGCTTGGCCGAATTGCCAATCTGCAGGAGCGATGTTATATGAAGTGATGGTTCTACCATCACTAGTAATAACCTGAAAGGAGACACTGCCCATTCAAATAACGGTTTCTCTTCCTATTATTTCCCCAATTGGGAGACATTTACTTCTAGCCAGTGTTGGAACCTTTGATGGAGACCGCTTCGACAACCCCTGCACCTCCTATGTTTGTAATGAGCACCAAATTGAAGTAGGAGTGCCCATTTATTGTGAATCAAACTCCTCCTTTCCTCACACATGTTACTCTACACACATGTATATCAACCTTGCAGCTTAGCATTTCATCCCTAGCACTGTCAAGTTGGAAATAGATTTTCATAATTAAAGACACGGAATAGAACGTTGGCAGAAGAAGCAGAATAATAAATTACCTTATGAACATGATGGGAACAATGCCACTTCTATATATGAAAATCTATTGATAATAAGGTTGAGCCATGCCAAAGTGTTGGAGAGGTGGATTGCACCATCCTCCATTGTCACTGGGAAGAGCATTATGCTCAACCTGCAAACCCATAAACATAACTCACACAATGTTCAGTACAAAGTTTTTCATCATTTTATTCTCCCTCTCTCATCCTATAGGCTAGGGTTCCAGAGTCCATTAATACTAAACATTGGATGACGTGAAGCTTGCCATAAGACCTCAAAGATATTAGCCAACTTGATTTTAGAAAAACAAATTATTTTATTATATTAAAAGATAAAATAATTGTTTTCTATGTTTAACATTAGGTATTGTGCACAAATTTTAAGTCAGAGGCAAATTAATATACAGTCAAAGGGAAAATTGAATACTATATCCCTGAAACAACGGGGATACAAAATTATGTTGATTTTAATTTTTAATTTAAACAAGTGAACAATTGGTATTGGACGTCTTGACATCTCGATCCCCAGGATGTTGCATCAGAGTTTTGGCACTTGCCCCGATCACCTGATACCCGATATATCAGATTGGGATATTGGTAAATCTGGAAGGTGCAAGGTCAAGACCCTAGTGGTCCCTATCTCCTGGTAGGTGTATAGATCGGATCAGGTGGAAAATGAGTTAAGGACTGAGCGTTGATCACTAGTACAGGAGACGTTAATCTGACCATCTGTTGGAAATAGCCCCCAAGAATTAAGCCCCCGATCATAGCTCTTGGGCACATGGAGAAAGGTATTCCACTCGGGATTTATAATTGTGGTCTTATGGATTTTTAATGTCGAGAATGATAATAGGTTCAAGTCTGTGATGTTGATCCGAAAAGATATTTTATACGACCATGGTTGAGTTATTATGCGTGTGTTAATTAACCAATTAGGAAGTTGAATGAAAGAGGAATAAATATGGATGAAACATATCATCCATTAAGCATATTCAGATCTGGAAATAAGCATAAAACAACAACAAACCATAAACACCAATGTGATAACGAAGTTCGGCAATCTTGCCTACGTCTCTGGGCCTTTGTCTCAGTGGGTGAGGCCTTATTATTTATGTTCAAAGCTATAAAAGTACATCACAATAGTTCCAAAAAGGTTACAAACTAATATGGTATTGTTCTACCAGATCTCTGGAACCCAACAAAAGAAACGAAATTGAAATTGGATGATTGGAGCTCCCAGAAATGGCTCGCAAAGGTGCTCTCTTCAACAAATTCCCTGCATAAAATGGCTTTGGCTTGGAAAATATTCAGCATAAACCTACTATGAATCTCCTCCCTTGGCTTCAAGAGCCATGGTTTATATAGATCTGAAGTTGGTAACCATTTCCCAACTTCCCCCCAAGATCTGGCCTAAAAAAGGGCCCAATATCTCCAAATATTAGCCAAAATCTCACAATATTGTTGAATAATTCCACAAAAATCACTATTATAATGTAACAAACCCATTATTTGCATAAATTCAGGGTGGATCCCCCAAATTCATTGGCCCCTAGTCGTACGGGCACATCCCATGTGTTCTCATGCTGTCACCGGTTCGTTAGCTCCTTCCAGAATAGGCTCCTGGTCTATTGCCCTGGTTGGCGAGCTAGCCTGACCGATCGGGCGCTAACCATGTGCACTCATACCAACAATATATAGGACTAGGTCTTATGTTGTTCATCAAAACTGGGTCTTAGGTTGTTGTTGTGCTAGTAGCTTCTGGGCTTCCGCAAGTCAAGGGCACAGGTGAGTTAAGTGGTCATCCGTGCAAATATTACATGGAAACTTCACTGTCCTCTTCTCAGTTTTTCCCTCGCCAACATTGTTAACAACCTTTTTCCCCCCTTACCCTTCTTGTTTTTTTGTTTCTTCTTTCCCTTGGTCTTTTGGTTAGACCTGGAATTTGTTGACTACAAACTGTATACATCCGACGTCTGGGTTGCGAGGGCAGTCGAAGTAGGGGTTTGGCTAGCCACAGTCTGTTGAATCAATAATTGTTGCAATTGATTAGACAAAAAATCCATGGACTTTCTTTGTGTTGAGCCCACTATGCCATCATTGTGGGGCCCAGACTTTTGTTTGGCCTTATCGAGAGTTGACTGTGGCACATCAAGTAAGATCTCGTAAAGCATGCCAGACTGAGAATAAATCAGTTCCACATGTTGGGCTCTCATCATCCTCATCGGTACCTTGAAAATCCTCTCTTGGAGGTGTTACACATTATTTTCATCATCCCTATGACTGTTAATGATGTAAACATATATGTTGCCTTCAGAGGGGTCAGTTGCCTGAGTTCCTGAAGAGAGAAGGGAGAAGAAATTTTCCTAAGAAAAGAAGTTGCATTTCCTGTGTAAAAACCTTATAAAAAAGGAAGTTTGCAGGTTGCCTATGTATTAGGGTGTGAGAATGCCTGATTCTCGCAAGATGCATCATATCTAGGGTGCGAACAGTTCACAGGTTGCACTATAAGCAGGGTGCGATAATGCTTACACGTGGGAAAAATGAGCATTTTCTCGAATCTTCTAGAAGGAGAAACTTCCATGGTGAGGTGGCATCCAAATGGTTTGGATCTTACTCACTTTCATGATTTAGTGGGATCATCCTAACCTCCTCACCTTATCGTCTTCAACTTATAAAAGGAGAGGAGCTCTCATGGAGAAGGGGTTCTTGAGCTTAGCTTTGGTTGGCTTGGAATTATTAGCTTGGTTGGAGTGGCTTTGAGATTTTCCTTTGTCAAGATAGATTGTGAATATTATTAGATCTATGCTCTCAGAATTCTTGGAGTGAAAGTGTTTGGGGAACAAAGGACAGTTGGAAGGGACCTTACGACATCAATGCCATGGTTGTAATCTCTCTTTCACATTTAATATGATATAGTAATATGATTCTTTCCTATAAAGCTTGTTGTGTGTTATTGTATGATTCCTTGATCACATACATAGGTTTATATTGAGTTTATGCTATTGCTATCACTTTGGTTGGTTGCGTTCTTTTGCAGGATCATCATTGTATGAGCGTTGGAATGGAGCTAGGATGGCGATGATGAGAGGAAGCGACATTTAAATAGTATGTCACTCATCCCTCTTTAGTTAGTAAATTCAATATTTAAAACTTAAGGAAAGTGTCATGTTCTGGTGTGTTTTGTTCTAGATCTAGGTGGATCTAGGGAGATCAGTTAGTGTCTGCACCTACCGATTTGTCCGATAACAAAATTGGCGACTCCACTGGGGAACAGATTGTTTCCTAGTTAGTCTAGCTTTCCTTGCTTTGATTGCTTGTTTTCTGGTCTCTGAGTCTATGGGAGATCCATCCAGACTCTCTGGATCTTAATGTTCACTCAAATTTAGCCCTTTTTCAAAATTTTGTTTTTTTACAGGCATTCTCGCACTGTACCCTTTAGTGTCCTGCGAGAATCATTGATGTTTTCACCCTAATGTTCAGTTAGGTGCGAACTTCTCACACCCTACCAATGTCTATCCTACGAGAATACCTAATTCTCGCACTGCACTCTATTGCTAGCCTGCGAACTTGTTTGTAAAAAATTTTGGATTGGGTCTTGTCATTTTTTGATGCCCAGTTTTTCTTTGAACAGCTGGATTGAACTTTTGGAGCCTATATTGATCTATTTACAGTCTGCTTGACATCCTTTGAGTTGCTTTTATCCACTTTTTCTTTGTTTGGTTTTGAAGGATTAGTCTCTTGCTTTGAGTGTCTTTCAATTACAAAGCATGTGTTTTCTTTAGAATTGTTTAGGGAAAGATGAGATTTCTTCTGAATAGTTCGCTTTCAAAGAAAAATTTTAGTTTGGGTTTCTTTGTTTTAAGAAAGTTCATTATTTCTTTTAGTGAAATTTTTGAAACAAAAATATTTAATTTCTTGCTTTATATTAGATTAGGGGCATCCTTGCATTTGAAGTAGCGAAATTGCATGATTCTTGTCATTTTTTGATCTTAAATTATGAAACAAATTCCCCCTCATGGCCGAGGGGGGGGGGCATGAATCGTGCATTGGTGTTCAGTACCTTTTTCTCATTTCTTAAGAATCTTGATATTGATGAGTTTAATATATTTTGGGACATCGTGCATATGGGAATGATAAATGTTTTCTCCTTCTCGTAGCATAGCTTTCATTGAAATGAAAAGATTGCATCTTCATATCTTTGCATAATTTTTGAGTGGTCAAAACATCATATTGTCCACGCCATCTTCCTTTTGAGTAACAACAACCATAAAATAAAGCGCTTATAAAAATTGATTAGACATTTTTATATTTTCTGGTAGCAAACCTACATTAGATTAGTTGTAGGGCTCTGGAATAGGTGTGAAAGATAACTTTCCAAAGCTCCAAACAAACATAGTATCTTGTGATAGGGAGAGTTAAATCCACTTACTTCATTTTGTCCTGGGAAGCCCTTCTAACACAAGGGTCAATCACGAGGTCGCATTGAGACTGGCAGAGTTACTCACCCTGCTTTGTTGGTCTTGGCGTAGAGATTGCATGTATTACGGGGGTCACTTAAAGGTATACCCACAATGATGAGTGGAATCCTCTCAAGTTTATTACGGGATAGATACCCTGCCCTTGCATGTGAATCAGACTATCGACTGTCCCCCCAGGATTTATTGTTTTCAGTGGTAACCTTAGTGGCCTATCTCTTTAGGGTCTTTACACAAGGTGACTGTGGAGGGGCAAGTCTTCACAATACCTGGAATCGACGTTGGCCAAACTCACTCGGACTCCTTGGAGGGTATACCCACAATTATGTGTGGGATATTGCACCAGGGTGTAAGTCCGTTAAGCAGGTCATCAACGTAACTTTTCCACCCTCTCTATCTCAGCCCCTTCTTACATTGTTCCCATGACATTGGATTTCATCATCAACTAGTGTGCTCATTGTGAGAAGGTTTTGTTTGCTTTCTTGCTTACCATATTTTTAGCGTGTGTTGTTTGTTCTCCCTAGAGGACTCTAGATTGGAGATTTATTTAATGGCGTCAATTCCCAGAATGACCAATGAAGGAACCCCTTACTCCAGGGGAACCTTTTATTTTTTCTTCTTATGGAAACATTGATCCTCCTCATATTGCTACTTTGAGCCTTCCAGGTCTCACAATTGGATTACCGGTATGGTTGTTTTCCACTCAGGTAATCCTGAATGTAGTTAGTGTTTCAGTCACAAGCACTTCCCCCCAAGAGCATAAACCTCATGTTGATCCTTCACCTTCTTCACCAACAAGGTCTTCTTCGCCTTCTTTGATTTCAAGGTTGCCTTCCGTTTCATCTTCTTCGTCGAGTGAAAGTTCTGAAGCTAGTAACTCGGCGAATAAGAAGAAGAAGAAAATAAAGATTAAGAAGAAGAAAGATAAGCGAGGTTCAAAACCTCCAACCACTGTAAAACATGTTGGAAAACAACCAATTACTGTTGATCGTGCTGGGAGTGTTGATGATGTCAAGATCACCCAAAAAACCCGTAAGCCCAAGTACCCTTGGAGGCTTTGTAAGGGTAGTCATCTTCTTAAGGATTTCCCTAGTCTATCCAAGGTTATAGAAGTATGGTCTACACATCCTGACCAACCCATGTCATCAGCCTCTGAACAACATATTGATGGCCTCCCGTCAACTATTCATGATACGGTTGGGAAGAAGAAAAGCAGAGTCAAGTTCCCATGTATGTTATGCAAAGGGAGTCATCTAACTCATCTTTGCCCTCATATGGACAAAGCCTCGAAATTACTAGAAGACATGACTGTTTCACAGCCTCAACTCCCAGCCACTTATCACAAGATTTCTCTCAACCCACCTATAGTTGATGGAATGATCACTCTGATCCCTTCACCGGTCAGTCTGGTTGATCATGTCATTAATCTGGTCACATCCTTAGTTGAACCAATTGACAAAGTGGTTGATCTGATACCTTCCTCGATCAATCCCACTCTCCCCTCAGAGAGTGAAACTAAACGGTCAATCCGATCCCATCCTCAGTCGATCCCACTCTCCCATTAGAGAGTGTCACCCAAGTGGTAGATTCGTTTCCACCTGTCGACACCATTCTCCCCCTAGAGAATGAAACCCAAGTGGTTGATATGTTCTCTCCATCGATCGATCCTACTCTCCCACTAGAGAGTAAACCTGATATTGCCCATGTTTTTCTCGTTGATACATAATCTCCCATGCCAAAGGGTATTCCTCCTTCTCCCGTAGGACCCCCTCCAAGTAATGAGGCCATCCATTTTGATTGGGGTGTGCTAACTGGACCTCGTCTTCCCTCTTACATTCCTTTCTAGATTACAGTGCAAGTTCGTGGTCGAGACGTTCCTCAGACGTTGATAGATGAAGGTTCATCCATTAGTATTTTGTCTTCTATTGCTTGGCAAGATTTGGGTTATCCTCCACTTGCACTGGTTACACAGAATCTATTAGCTTTTAACAGAAGAAATAGTCAACCTTTAGGGACCCTTCCTCAGTTTCCTGTAACTTTGGAAGGGAAAACTGTCTTTATTGACGTCATGGTAGTCCAAGACCCCTTGGATTTTTCTTTACTCCTTGGGTGATATTATGTCTATGCCATGAAAGCTATTGTGTCTACTCTTTTTCATGTGATATATTTCCCTCATGATGGACGAGTTGTGACTATTGATCAACTTTCATTCATTGACCCCGACTAGATTTCCTCCCTGAATGTTTCTTATATGTAGACGGTATCGCCCCCACCACAGGTCAATTATGTGGCGTTGTCGCCCATGGCTTCAACTTCTGATGACTTAGATCCAGTATTTGACATGGTGA
Source organism: Picea engelmannii (assembly GCA_009831015.1). Classification (NCBI taxonomy): domain Eukaryota; kingdom Viridiplantae; phylum Streptophyta; class Pinopsida; order Pinales; family Pinaceae; genus Picea; species Picea engelmannii. The sequence continues at coordinate 252,036 of ML793846.1, forward strand.
TCTCTTTGATAGGGTTGTTAGAGCCTGATCTCTTTACTCCTGTTGCGACCCTTGACATGGTGTCCTTCCAGAGTGTGTTTTTTCCGTCAAATGAAGACCTCTTGGAAGCCATGACCGAGTTTTTTCCCTTGACATGGTCTCCTTATGGAGCATTGTCCTCTTGGAATCCATGATCAAGAAGACTCTGAGGATAGTTTTTTCATCTCTGAGGCAACCTCTTTAAAAAATGAAACAGAAGTCTTTGAGCATGATTTTTTGATTTCAAGCTCGTTAAAAAATGAAACCAGACTTGAGCATAGTTTTCTAATTTCAAGCTCGCTAAAAAATAAAACCACTTCCGAGGATATTTTTTTCATCTCTGAGGCAACCTCATTAAAAAATGAAACAGAGGTTACGAGCATAGTTCTTGTTTCTATGCCAAGCTCGTTAAAAATGAAATAGTTTTCCCCCTCTCTGTTTGATTCAAGTCCTTAGTCTAGTATTTGAAGCTTCATTTCCTCCGCCTTTGTCATTGGATGAAATGAATCTTGGGGGGAAATACTTTCAGCCTCTAGACTTCATGCTGAAGTAGAGCCGCTAGTTTCTTAAGCTGGGGGCTAAGTACCAACCTTCCATGTGTTATGCATTGGGAAGTCACAAGCATAGTTTTCTATGGTTCAAGCTTGTGTAAAAATGAAACCACCTACCTCAAGCATA
>ML793846.1:317824-334387 GCA_009831015.1 Picea engelmannii
TTCACCATCATACATGGGTAATTCAAATTTAACATCAAGTTTTAATAAAGGCATTTCACTCTTATGTTTATGAACATGTGTCTTTGTAGTGCTTTTAGAACTTGAAATTGAAGAGGAAGGAGAAGAAGGAGGTGAAGATGGAGGTGAATGAGGAATTTGAGAAGGATCCTATCCTTCTTCACTTTTTCCCATTGAATATTCAACTATATTCAGTCTCTTCCATTCCAAGTAATCCTCATACAAAACCTTCATCATCTTCAACATGGTGAAGAAAGTTTTTCGAAACTCTTTCTCATCCTGAGAAAGTCCCTCTTCCGATGCCATCTTCTCGCTGTGAGAAGTTCTCTTTCTCAATCCAATCAATGGATTATATTCAACAAGATTGCCTTCACCACGATGTAACTTTTCCCTGGTTAACATGCAAACTCAAATCCAAACGTAAACTAGCTCTGATACCACTTGATCCGAAAAGATCTTTTATACAACTATGGTTGAGTTATTATGCGTGTGTTAATTAATCAATTAGGAAGTTGAATGAAAGAGGAATAAATATGAATGAAACATAGAATCCATTAAGCATATTTAGATCTGGAAATAAGCATAAAACAATAGCAAACCATAAACACCAATGTGATAACGGAGTTCGACAATCTCGCCTATGTCTCTGGGCCTTTATCTCAGTGCATGAGGCTTTCTTATTTCCATTCAAAGCTCTAAACATACATCACAACAATGAAAAAAAGGTTACAAATTGACCTGTTCTTGTTCTACCAGATCTATGGAACCCAACAAAAGAAACAACATTGAAATCGGATGACTGGAGCTCCCAGAAATGGCCCACAAAGGTTCTCTCTTCAACAAATTCCATCCATAAAAATGGCTTTGGCTTGGAAAATATTCAGCATAAACTTGCTCTGAATCTCCTCCCCTGGCTTCAAGAATCCCTGGTTCATATAGATCTGAAGTTGGCAACCATTTCCCAACTTCCCCCCAAGATCTAGCCTAAAAAAGGGCCCAATATCTCCAAATATTAGCCAAAATCTCACAAAACTACTGAATAATTCCACAAAAATCACTATTATAATGTAACAAACCCACTATTTGCATAAATTTAGGGAGTTCCCCCAAATTCGCTGGCCCCTTGTCGTATGGGCGCACCCCATGTGTCCTCGTGCTATCAGTAGTTCGTTAGCTCCTTCCAGAATAGGTAATGGTCTAGCGCCCTGGTCGGCGGGCTAGCCTGACCGACTAGGCGCTAACCGTGTGCACTCGCGCCAATAGTATATAGGACCGGGTCTTATGTTGTTCATTGGAACCGGGGGCTAGCTCCAACTACAACCCCACGCTATATGATGAGACCTCGGGTCATGTGGCAGTGTAATAGGACTGGGATCCGATGGTTGGAATCATATGTTATATCCACACTCAAACAGTGACTGGAATATGGTCATATACAATGGTCCTATGGTAACATTTTCGTCGGGGCTAGGGCTAGGCCCCAACCCTTACTCCACCCACGATACTCTAAATGTAACTTTAAATATATGTGAAACAATATATGGTTAAGACCCATAGTTAGGGTGGGTTGGCAAGCCCGACCCTGTCAAGTCGTTTTCTCGGTGGAGAGGTCACGCGGTCGAACCTCATAGAGTCCAATTTTTTTGCATAAAACATTAACCAACCAATGGGTGCCACATGGAAGCCCATGTCTAGGCCATGAGGCACCATACCATACACCATGAGAACTGCCATGTGTCAACACTCTATTCGTCTAGCTCTACCAGCCACATCACCTGCCACTGTACCTTCCACGTAAGCGTCGTACGGACGTGCCATGTGTCACCCTTGCAGTGGTGACACGTGTCAATCCCTGATTGGGCCACCTGTCCAACACGTCATCCGTCCGTACACTTAGTCACCTTGCCATGTGTCACCTCTAGATGTTGCCACGTCAACGCCAACTGTGCTTGCCACATTAGTTGTACGACCGTACGACCTATACAGTCAGTTGCCATGTGACACTGTATGGACTGTACAGTCATCATTTTTTTGCCTATTTGGCCAAATGAACAGATCACGATATTTGGAGCATATGACGTCTGTTTGAGTCCATTCAAGTTTCACTGGGTTCATATCGACGAGGCCTACACATACGTCTGTTTTGAAGCCATTATGAGAACTTTTATTTTTAGGCCTTTCTGAGCCCCATCAAGCTCCTAGATCCAATTCTGGATCAGATGTCGAGGCAGGAAAACATTGAGAGCTAGAAGAGAGCATGAGACAAAGTGCTAGGGAGGAGATCACAACATGTTAAAGGTAATGAAGTTCATCTTCTCCAAGACTAGCCTTTTCTTTTTAGCCTGGGTACATGAATATTATGTACCACTTAAAAGTCCTTTACCTACCATGAGCAAGGGACTACCTAAATAGTCATTATCTTTTTTCTTACCTTGTAGAGATACCTAAACATAACTATATGGGAATACATATTACCTTACTTATGGTGTGAGAGCCACTTACTGCTTACATATTGAACTAGTTGGCTAGCTACAGAGGTTGAACAACCTAAGCTAGCTGACTATAGTGGTAAGACATGCTCCAAGGGAAACCATATAGGTTGAAACCCACGACACTGACTAGATCATGAGAAGAAAACGTGGCACCAACATATCAATCAAAAGCATAATACGAACCAATCTAGAGTGCAACGTCAATATATCCATCATGTTGTATTGAGTTTCCCATAGTTAATTAGAAACTGTACCTGGCTCCACCCTCACCGTAGGATGAACTAAACTAACTAATTAAATTAATTCATTAAGGGGATCTACTGCATCTCAATTTTCTTTTGGATATGCTCAAACTAGATTTAATAATGGAGGATAGAATGAGATTGGATTTGGATATGCTTATTCTGGCTCTCAAAATTCAATAAGCTATGGTTCTCAATCTATATGTGTTGTGAAATCCATTACCGGATTAGGATTTGGAGAAATTGTTGAAACTTGGGAAAATGGGTTTTTGTCTCAATATGGATATAGAACTAATGGTGCTTATTTTTGTGCATGTTGTTCATGCTTTACCATACATCGTTTTTTCGTCTATTGTTCCTGATTCACTTGTGGTTTCACCCTTATCTGCGAGATATTATTAGCCTACAATGAATGATCATCGACTTGTGAAAGCTTTTGGATGGACAACTTTGACTTGGCTGGAAGTGGGCTCTCCCCATGCCCTTTATCATCTACCTTCTTCTAGGTTGTATTACTACATGATTGGTGGGCCCATGGTTTCTATTTTTTCATTTTGTGTGTCGACAGAGTGACACATGGTGACTGGAATGTTGCTCAAATTAACGATGCGCATGGGATTTATCGCTATGGATATTCAATGAATAGCTATGCTTCTTGAACTTAACCAACAACCTATTCACTTTGATGGTTCCACTTTATAACAATGGGTACTAGGATACTGCAATGTTTCCCGAGTGGAAGCCATTGAAGCAATTGAACAAGCATAAGAACAATAGTCATTAGATTTACTTCCAGGCTAGATCCACGTTTTCCCTCCACGAACCGAGAAATTACTGCCGTAGACTTTGACAAAAAAGAAATCAATCATTCAATGGTCTCATTGCTAGAATCTATTACGTTTCACATTACATAAAATGCATTCTTCGCACATTGATGGCAAAAAAGTGACCATATGTTGATCATTTGGTTGGTGGGGAAATGGATCAAATTCTTATGACCAATGCACTCTAGGATTTGGTGGCAAGCAACGATCTGAAATCGATTGTTTTTTGCTTATCACTGATTGGGAAATGCATTTTGTTTTGTTACATAACACCTTTAGCAATTTGAAAACAAGAAGTGATGGAAAGATGATCATTCGATTTCGTTGTCATTGGAGAAATGGCACGCATTCTTATTATATGATGCACTCTACGATTCGATCACAAGAACCAACAAGAAATCGATCATTTCACTGAGAAAAGGGGTGAGAAAGGGTAGGCTATGGGTGAAGGGGTAGGCTTTGTACATAAAGAACGAGATAGGAATTTCGCAAGCTATTGAGATAAGATCTTTGAAATCGTTAGAGACAATTCCTTTGTAGATGTAAGAGTCCACCCATTGCAATAATAGATACATCCAGAGAGCCTTAAAGCACATCCACATCCCACAACTAAGGGTTATATAATGGATTCTTCAATGGGATCGATAGCTATTGGTGCTTAAAGTAAGTCATTCACTGATTCAAGGTGATAATCTCTCTTAGCTGCCTTCCCCACTGCTCTCTTTGCTTATGGTGCCCTTGACCTAGCTATTGTGTGAACCGCTGGAACAAGCTTTGCTTTAGCCTTTCCATTTTTCTTTGCTCCCACCCTTGTGACCTACCTATGCCTCTGTATCACTCCTTGAAACAATAAGCTATGCCTGAAACTACACTTGAAACACTATAAAATGCTGGAACAAAGCCTATAGAAACTAAAGGGGATGACACAACATCTTATCTAGGAACACACACAGATGTTGGAGCACAACTCCTGGGAACAACTGGGAAGGACATGACAACACTTCTAGGAACGTTGCTCTTGTCGGAACAAATGGTTATGCACATATGGGAACATGTGCAAATGCTAGAACAATCTAATGGGAACACGAGCTTATGTGGTAACATCAATTCTAGGAACACTTCCAAATACGACCTAGTGTTGGTTCTAGATAAACAAAGTCACACGTTGGACCTACCCCATCCTATTCTTATCTATACTTTTCTACTCGATCAATTGGGTATGGAGGTGTAGATTGATCACCACAGCTTGGGTAAGTCACAATAATGCAAGATTTATAATAAATGGAACGATCAAGCTAGAAGTGGGCAATCAACAACAAACAAAAGTTTATTTACCTCGCAACAGAGTTCAATCGGTGCAAGGTGCGTGTACCAACAATGGGTTGCTATGGTGTGTTGAAAGAATTAATGCAGTTTGACGCCCTGAGTTAGATTTTAAGTTTTCAATGCATGAAACAAAGAAAAAAAACAATAGAAAGAAATACGACCATATAACTCTAAAGTCAGAGAAAGGGTATAAAACTAGGGTTTTTTTAGCCTCATTTCACAAAACTAGTAAAATATCTTGAAAATGTAAATTAATGGTCAAAGAGAACAACATGATTTGCTTCCATGTGAATTGTTATGTGACGAATTGCTTACCACATCCTCACTTTTCTAAATACCTTGTCTCTGTATCTTTGAATACCTTGTCTATGTATCAAAACCATGTAGCGAGAGCTCTCACGACTCAATTTCAGTCCACCAGAAACCCAAACCCCTAATGAACACATAGAGGAAAGCTAGAAATGACCTTATCTTTACAAGCAATCCAAAATTACCTTGATAGTGCCTTGCTTTGACACGCCAAAAGTGGAGAGAGTGGAAGAAAATGAAAGACACAGTAACCAACCTTGAGACAATTGAAGAAAATAAAAGATAGAACAACGACAAATGTGACAAACGCCGGATCAAACTACGAGGGTGCTACCTTGAATGCATAGACCTACAACATAGACATGTTGGATCAAACTACCATCCATTCTCGTACATTCGATGATTAAAGTAGACCGAGTTATCTGTACTCTCCTTTTAAAAATGCATTTGAGCACTAAACATAGCTCACACGATGTTCATTTCTTTAATGCCTTTGCATACAATGTACAAAGTTAAGTGTCATTAAGAATCAAACTAAATGTCGGATCAAACTACGAGGATCATTAAGTGTGGCCGTCGGTATAATTAGCTGCAACACAGACCCGTTGAATCAAAATACGAGGATCATCAAGTCCATTAATACTAAACATTGAAAGACCTAAAGCTTACCACAAAACCTCAAAGATATTAATTAATCATTCAATGGAAATATTTTTAAAAATAAATAAAATTATTTTATAATAATTAATCCATTAGTTAAAACTCTATATCATAATATAGAGTTTACACCAATTTGGTGTGGCTTAGCAGTGACCTTAAAAATAGATTAATTGAGTGGGTCTAATGGTTAAGAACACGTGTTTCCTCTTAAGAGGTCACAAGTTAAAATCCAGAGGGGGGTAGGGTATGTATACCTCCCTAGACTTTATCAGTCAAATCGCTAGACGGAAGGGGGTCCCTTGTCGCACAAACAAGAAGGTCTCATACACCAATTTGATATGGCTTGGCCGTGACCTTAAAAATAGATTATTATTATTATTATAAAAAATAATATAAAATAATAAAAATAATTGTGATTGATAACCATTAAAACAATATAAGTAATATCATCTTCTACTTCACCATATGAGTGAGATCATCATCTACGAGTGAGATCATCATCTACTTCATCATACATATATAGATAGACTCCGAGATCATTATTGTAAACTCTATTTATTATATACACTTTTCTTTATTGTAAACTCTATTTTATAGTGAACAAAAATGGATATAAAAGTGTATTTAAACTTTTCTTTTCTAAAAATAACAAAACGTATCATAATTTACTTATCAACTAATGGGTGGGAAAAAATGCGTTTAAACTCACCAAATATAATCCAAACATTATTCAAACAAACCAAATAAAATCCAAACATTAATCAAACAAGATTACAATTTTAATGAATATATTTCACATCAAATTGCATCACATGTAGAAAAGAAGAGCGCAATCGGAGTCCCAGGTGAGAAAATTGCTGCCAATTTACAATATTAACATCAAATAATATTATAAATCATTTACTCCATCTTTATCAAATAAAAAGCATGTTTGACAATTTTGCTATATGGCTCTGCCTTCTAGAGCTTGAGTTTGAACTTGGAAGTTCCCTGATTTATCTGCCTTCTTTCAGATGGAAAGGTGCCACGTGGCTCGTAACTGGTGACTATTTCCCTTTCTAGAGTCTTCTGGAAGAGAAGGGGAGGAATTTCAGTGCATAATAAGTGTTAATAAAACTGCTGGCTGACATTAATTATTATTTCCAGGAGATCAAAATACAGCAGGCTCCACCCAAGTGAGTCAAGTCAAGCTGGGCAAAGCGAGAACCGACGTGTAAACAACAAGGAGAGAATATAGCCATATATAATTAAATTAAATTATATTAGATGATTTAATTAATAATTATTCCGTGACAGTAACAGTCTATGCAGCGTTAAATAAAAGTCGCAAAAACCTCGAACTTTGCATTCATAAATTATAATTCTCCGTATTTGCTCTGTTTATGATGACACCATCGGAATTAATGCATAGCAGCTCCTCGTTAAGCTCTGGATCTTTTGTCGATGAAGAAGATGATAAGAGCGAGGGAAATTGTAGAGAGGAGGGAGGGAATTCGTCGCCCAATTCTGGCACAGGGAAGAAGAAGAAAACGGCCAACAATAATGGCGGTTTTCGAATTCACAGATTCAGCTGTTTATCCAGGAAGGGCTTCATAATTGGCTTGCCAAAGGTTCCCGATACGAGATTCAGGAGTCCAGATTTCGCTGCCAGAATTCGATGTAGGATCACCGGGAAAGGCTGCAAGAAGCCCTCGTTTTCCTTCATTCCCAAGGAAGCTCTGGGGGATAGTAGAATTTCTGGTAATAAGGGCGGTGGAATCAATAGTTTCAAGACTTATGAGCCGGGCTCGCCGGACGTTTCCTGTATCGGCCGAATAAAGCTGAAGACGAAAGAGGCCAAGAAGCTCAAAACCCTAACCAGTGCCCGCCGTGAAGATCAATCGCCCAGAAAACCCCAAGGGAACGGAAAGCTGCAGTGGTGGAAGAACCTGTGCAATTTCGGCTGGCGAAAAGTCGAATCTCCAGTGGTCTTGCCGGATTCTAGAGTCGGGGCTTCTGGTTTTCCGCAGAATGTACGGGATATTGTTGAGGAGGAGGAGAGCTCCCGTGCTTTCGTTCCGCGGCTCGCGGATTTGAAACGCTTTGCGTCACAGCGCGAGCCAGCGGCGCCACCGGATTCTAGAGGCGCGGGGGATATTGTTGAGGAGGAGAGCTCGCATGCTTCCGTTCCGCGGCTCTCGGATTTGAAACGCTTCGCGTCACAGCGCGAGCCGGCCGCATTGTCAAACCTCATCTTCCAAGATACCGACGCGCGTGAGCGGCAGCAACCCGTGGCTGAGTCAGGGGATGATCAGGTAATGGAGTCAAATTTTTCAGAAGAAAATGAGATTAACAGGAAATTGTGTGAGAATTCTAAACCGGCCGAGGAAGAGGGTTTGAAGGAAGAAATGGCGGGCATTGATGTGCATTCAAATTGCTCACAACTCGACACGGTTGGGGTTCGAGGATCGGCGCGTACTCCCCCGTGTGAGATAAATCTGTGGAAACGCCGTTCTGTGGCTGCACCGACGGCTTTGGAACTCAAGACTCATCATTACGGGTTTGACATGAGAAAGCCATTAACGGTTTAATTACTACATTAAACCCTGGCTTGATGAATAGTGGGGTTTGGCTTGATTATTGTTTGGATCAGTATCTCTCTGTTGTGTGAAACCTGCCACTGGATACCTGATTGAAATTTGATATACAATATACACTTAGAGATTGTACCATCTGTCATTCATTTTCATTTTCTTTAGAATTAGATGCGGGGAGCACATAATCCAATCGTTCCCTGGTTAGTAAAGTGCTGGGCAGCAATGGAGATGAAGCTTATCGGTTTTTATGTAATTCTTTTTTTTTTCTGTGAAATAACAGCAAATTGGCTGCAGAGATCATGTTTACAATTCTTAGCAAATTGGCTGCAGAGATCATGTTTACAATTCTTAGACATTGCTTGCTGGATCTTCTTAAATGCGAAACTGTCAAACGTTGTGGCTTGCAGTTGATTAGTGGATCTCTTCTTAAATGTGAAACTATCAAACGTTGTGTCTGACAGTAGACTAATGGTTTCACTGTGACCGGGCCCATTGTATGAAAAAAAGGCGATTGGTGAAACTTGTTAGGTGATAGTTTGAACAACCGTTTACGCTTCCTATATTAATTTTGTATTTAGTAAATAAATAAATAAAATGAATGTCGTAAATCACACTACACCCTCCGAACTTTTTTTTTTCACTTAATTTCCAAACTTATATTTACGGAGTTTATTTTAAATTATACTATATTAAATAATATTAGGTTGAGTTCACTTGGATGTGTCAAAAAGTAAATTTTAATACGTGGTGCTGCTCTACACACTCACAACACCCAATACTGAGCATCACATGTCAACATCTCCTAACAAACACTCTCAACAGCCACTAGTGAGCATCACAACATCCCCTAACAAGGGTTGATATCTCTATGATATCTCTATCATGTTGTTCACACATCTTGGACTTAATCTCCACATCTTATTCGCACATCTAACAATCTTTCTCCTCATCCATGAAAGTTTAAAGTTTGTTGCGTCAATATAAATTGGGTCATTTTATGGTTATTAACTACAATATATTGTGTTTTGCAAAATTAAATGGAGGAAAAATATAAAGATATCAATTTGTATCTTTATACAATAATTACTATAATAATATATGAATAATATTATATATGAATAATAATGGTGGGATTTTTTTGGTATAATAATATATGAATAATAATGGTGAGATTTTTTTGGTGTGTAATGAGTAGGTGAAATGTTCATACAGTAATAACTATGTAGTTATGGTGGCCATTCAATAGAAGATAGACCAAGTCCATGATATTTGTTATCAYTAAAAAARATCAACTAATTAGTTAGCATTGAATAAATTTAATGTYACTTTTATTATTTCTATCTACCCATATGTTTGTGGATATAAAGTTGTGGATCTTTTCAACTTCTTGTTCATCTTCTCCTAATGTGTAGTCCAAAAAACACTCCATTTGATATGATTCTCCTTGGTAAACCAAAGTGTACCTAGATCTTTTCAAAGAACATGTTTGCTACATCTTATCCTTTGATGGTCTTTTTATACAGCATGAGGATACACATCTTGATAAACCTACCAAGTACCACAGATAGATAATCATGTTCCTTCCTCATTCTTGGAAAACCACCCACAAAATCCATGGAGATGCTCTAACATGGTCTAGTAGGTACAAGTAGAGGATGTTATAAAACTTTAGTAGGTACAAGTAGGGGATGTTATAAACCTTGCTTTCTATTACCGGGTTTGCTGGTACAACAAAATATACATCCTCTAATAAATCGAGTTACATATTCTTGCATTCTAGACCAATACACATACCTCTATAAGTTGACAACTATCTTCCCAACACCAAAATACCTTATAACTTTATAGATGTGAGCTTCTTGGATAAATTTAAATCTACAAGTTTTACACATAATATGATACTATATTATATAATATAACTCATTAATTTTAACTAATAAATTATATTATATCTTATATAACTCATTAATTTTAATTATATAATATTTAATAACTAACAATTAATTATCAATTATATATAGTATATAATATTTAATAATTATATTATATCTTATATAACTCATTAATTATAATTAATATTATACAATATTTAATAACTAACCATTAATTATCAATTATATTATATATAGTATATAATATTTAATAATTAATCAATTATATTATACATAATAATGAATTATGTATTATATAACATATTTATAAAAATTATATATTATAAAACCTTGTATGCTGTCCTTAAAGTGACATATTCTCGCATAAAATTAAAGTATAATAGAGAAACCTTGAACTAGGGGTATTCTGAAGAAGATTGTGAAAAATTGTATATGAATAGTTGTAATTTTTAGATTCTTCTTGACGACTTTACTCTACCATATGAAGAGAATATTATTAAGAAAAGTCAAGAGTCAATTGTAGTTATCAATCTTTAAAGTTTATAGTCTCTCATAATAGTATTCTTTCCATATTGAAATAACCTTTTATAGCGATGTAGAACAATATTTTAGACTAGAGGGTTCTATTTATTTAGATTTCGTGATTGTGGTGGGTATTTGAAGTACAATGTTCAACCATTCAAGCATAGGAGTCATTAATTGACAGTTAGCATGAACACCTAAGCATTGGAGCTCGGTACATGGATGAACTTCCATGATTATTTCAAGAATGTGGTTTGCACTTGTACATGAGATGACTTCAACATTATGGTTTGCACTTGTACATAGGATCCTAATTTATATGTAGGCTTACATAGAAACCTAGTTTATGGTTGCATTTTTACTACAAGCATTGAGGGCAGTTTTTTTTGAAGGCAGATAGACTGTTGACATTCTACTTAGGAGTGTAATGGGGTTGAATGGTATGTTAGAGGAATAATAGTGTAGTTATGGTGGCTATGGAACGTAATGTAAATTAGGTCCACTATGTTATTTATTATTAAATAAGACCCACTAATTAATTAGCATGGAATAAATATAATGTGGCCTCATTAAAGAAGGTCCACTAGATATTTATCAAGTGGTTATGATTAAGGTTCTTTAGCTAGCTATAAATAAGGATGGAGAGCTTCTTAAAAAACATGTATGTTGGAGTATCTTGTATTTTAATCTTAGTTAATATGAGATTGTCCCTTCCTAAACTATCCTACCTTAAGAGTTTTGTTATTGAAAAAAGTGTTGAACATTTCTAATATATTATCTATAATTTTAAAATCTTGACAAATCATATATATATATATATATAATCAGCTTGAGTGGGCCTAATGGTTAAGAACATATGTTTCTTCTTATATATATATATAATCAGTTTGAGTGGGCCTAATGGTTAAGAACATATGTTTCTTCTTAAAAGGTCACAAGTTCAAATTTAGAAGGGTAGGATAGGGTATATATACTTTATCAGTTAAATTGCTGGGCGAATAGAGTTTTGAATATATTTTTCTATTAATTTTTATTCAAATCTAAAAAACAATTATTTAAACTCCAAATTTGAATAATTAAGTATATATAAATCAAATGTCTCTAAAGTTATCTAATAAGTTTGGTTATCTTCACTATATGAAAAAAAAAAATAATGATTCTTTCGTTAATAGGAAGTAATCACTTTGTACTTTTGTAAACAAAAAAAAAGAAAGCGTGCGGACATAGGATTGTTCGACTACGACGAGGCAGTCTACGAGTGACTAGACGGTTGCAAAGGAGAATTGCAATTGTAGCCAAACAATTGAAAATAGAGAGACAATGCCATAAAGTATGCAAACAATCTAGGTGCGGAAAATATGACATTTTGATAAAATATATATTCTTTTAGGAGAAAGAAATTTTAGGAATGAGGTAAGGAAGAGAAATCTAGGAAAGAAGAGTGGTAAAGGAATGTTTTTTAATTAAAAGAAAGAAGACTAGTAAAGGCATGTTTTTAATTAAAAAGGTTATGATTTTGTTTAAAATTATTTAAAGTAATTATAGAAGAAATTAGTTTTTTAATTTAAAAAATAATAATTTTAAATTAATAAAATTGTAAAATATTAAATATTAATATTGTTGTAATTTTTCAAAAATTTGTGTGTATATTGCTAAAGTCACTCAACATTTTAAAAAAGACTACTCATTTAAATTTGAATTGTCTTTTTCATTCAAATTTACATTCTCTCAAACTAAATTTGAACTACTCATTCATTAGCTTCACATTTACATTCTCTCAAACTAAATTTGAACTACTCATTCATTAGCTACAAAATTGAAGACATGAAATTATTTTTTCTCTAATCACATTTTTACTCACTTAATCAATAAAATAATTTGAATTGTTATATTCTAAATATTTTATAATTTTCTCTTTTTTAATTATTTAAAAAAATGCTAAGGAAAACTGATATTTTTTTGCCTAAATTATAACAAAAATAATTTTAAATTGATGAAATTGTAAATATAGAATTTCTTATCATTGCACAATTAAGTTACATTACAATGAGGTTCTAGAGTGTTGAATATTTTTTTGTATAAAAAACAACAATTTCATCAATCCAAAATTGAAATATTAATAAAAATAGTTGTGCCACATTTTGATGATAGCAAATTGCAAAAATTCAAATCCTTAAAATATTTAACCTTCTTCATTTAAATTTTCTCTTAAAAATAATAACCATAATTTACAATTTAAATAAATATTTAATAACTCATTGATATGTAAAGTGAAAAACAAAAATAATGTACACTTAAAAAATAATATACACTTGCGAGTCTCCTTCCAAAGAAATTTTAATTTCGAACTCAAAATAATAAAATTTGAGACTCTTAATTTTTCCTAACTAATAAAGATTCGAAATGGCATATGTGAAAATGTCATGCCTAAAAAATAATGTACACTTCAAAAATTAATGTACACTTATAACGAGTCTCCTTCCAAAGAAATTTTAATTTCCAATTCAAAATAATAAAATTTGAGACTCTTAATTGTTCCTATCTAATAAAGATTCGAAATGACATATGTTCATTTTTTTAATTGATAATTTGAAATTTGTTAATTAATTAATTAATGATGCATTGCTTGATACTAGTTAAGCATTAGATAAAATATGTATATCAAACAATTTATCACTTTAAAAACCAAGCATTATTATAGGGCCTTGTGATGCCTTATGCTGGGCTATCATAGTGGGGTGATAAAAGGTGAACAATGCTTTGTTTGTAGCTTGCAATGATGTCACAAAAGAACATCGACAGAGTCCACAAAAGAGCACCAACACAGTGCACATTTGTTTCGACTTAGAGTGAATGAAATCATAAGATTATTCAACTTGTATCAACCTACAAAAGAGTTTACATTTGATTCCAGTAAGAGTGATTGAAACCAAATGATTATTTAGTTTATATCACCATAAGGAGTTTTCCATGGATGTCACTAAGGGTTATTAAAACAAATGACTATGGTCATTGAGTAACCTGCAAAATAACCTTTGATAACATGTTGAGATAATTTGTTTATTCTATATTTCATAATTGAAATGTGTTGGAGAAGACACTAATGAGGATGATCAAAATCAAATGATCATTTGTTTTTTTACATTCCAAATGTCCATTTGGGACTCAAATAAGAGTCCACCATGTAGAGTGCCATTGATGGTGATAAAAATCAAATAATCAAATTGGTTTTAATAATTCCAAACATATATATAGGAATCCACAAATTAGCCCATCATGGAGTATGTTGAGGTGATTAGAACCAATAACTTGTTTGTCTTTGATCTCCCCAAAGGTTCATAGTTGAATAGCCTATGGAGACTCTTAAGCCAAGGTTTAAGCCTATGGAGACTCTTAAGCCAAGGTTTTATGATGCAATAATATTATTGTGTTACAATATGAGGGTTAAGGCAAAATTTATTGGCCATACTATGCCATTTACTATATCCAGTTAGTGTGGTGCTCACATGACCAAGAGGTTATGAATGTTTAAGCTTGCTTTTAATGCTTTTAAAGGAAGCGGGGGGTCATTGATATGAACAACTTGCTACATGAATTAACCATTTTGGTAATCATGCAAGGAGTTATCACTTAAGGAGCTATTCAAAATGGTGCCATTGAAGGCTTCAAGGAAGCCTATCGATGATTTAGTTGTCACACTCCTTTCATGTTAGCTAGATCACACCTCTTGATGATTTTTCCATTGATTCAGGATTATGAATATGTTGTTGTATGCGATTGTTTGAAAAAACACATTACTTTTGTGGTGCAGATTCCACTTGAAACTATGATTAAGGCCTAGGGCAAGGAGGATTGAGATCCTTATGGGTGGAATTGCATGGCTCTATAAAGGCTAACTAAGGGTTTATTTCAATTTACCTTTCATGAAGAAATCAATTTTCAAGAAGTGATTTCCTATGGTTTATTGATGGCTCATAATACATTGGGTATCCTCACATAATAGCATAAATATTTTTTCGGTTCAAGAACTTATCCTCTCAAACTTACTTTCTTATTTGGGTATAGTTTCCTAGGCTCCCGATTTAACAATATAATTTTATAACGTGTCTTTTTACCAATTAGAATGCCATCTAGCATGAACCAACATGGATCTTTAACCCATGTCCCCCAAAAAGGATTTGTCTCAAAGTGGTTATCTCTAAAGACCTAAAAGAGTGCTTATATCTAGGGTGGAGGGAGAGTCATCCACCATCCAATCCAGTACATCAACACCCACAACACGTATTTAAGGTGACAAAGTTTGCATCATAGGATTAAGGATTACTCCTCTTGGTGATATTGGTAATGTAATTGTTGATGTTCAATCTTAGGCCCATTATTCCTAGCCCGAAGCAAATAAGGAAGCATGGTTAAAGGTTGTGAATAAGAGGGAAAGAACCTTCATCTCAACAACTATAATTGACCTCTCAATCTATCCCCAACTTACTCAAAATAATCCCATGAGACCTATGGTGTTTATAGATCTCTTTGAAAGTTCCCATATTGATTATCCTAAGAGGTGGGGCTCATAGGTCCTAGTCTATACTCTCATGTTTGGATGAATTTTAGTTGGCTTTTGGTGTTGAAGATTCCCAAAGCTATAACAAGGTCGTTTTGTGTCATATGTCTTGTTCTCTTCCTTTTTTTTTTTTTATTGTAAATTGGAGACGCAATAGGAAAGATCCTTTTTGTGTGTCCTCTTGCATCCCAACATCCTTTTTGTGTGTCCTCTTTCTTCCCAACATATTCATATTGTGCATGCACATAGGTAATTTAGCATATTATCAACATGTTCTTAGCATTGTTTTCATCCTCTTAGCATCCATTTAACGTCTTCTCAGTGTTCTCATGGGTCACTTTAGCATTCTATTAACATCCTCCAAGCCTCTTTTATGTCCTCTGAGCATCTTTTGAGCACCCTCTATGCATCTTCTTTGCATGATTTGATCATCCCTAGAGGCCTTTTGCATCCTTTGACTATCCCAAAATAATCCTCTAAGTGTCTCCCTTGAGTCCTTTAAGCATCCCCTTACCATACTCAAGGGTCTATTTAGCACCCTCATAACATCCCCAAGGTCTCATTAGCATTGGTTTAGAATCCTATTTAGTGCCTATTTAGAGTCCCTTTGGTGTCCTAAGTGTCACTTTAACATCTCATGATAATATTGATAACATCTATTGGCATCCAAATAGTGTCCTTTTTGGTCACTTTCTACATCTATTTTAGAATCCCCATTCCATTATATTAGGTATGCTAATCTCGTTGAGTTAAGTGAGGTTATGTCCATGTTTTTTTATGGTATATTCTTCTTTTGATAGTGTAGTCATGTTTTATATCGTAGTCTCCATATTTTCATGTTAATACGTTTCCAAACAATTCATCCAATTTCATTTTATTCTAAGCAATTTTCATTTTTAGATTGAATTTCCATTATGCAACATTAATCAATATATTTTAATACACAATACACAAGATAAACGAAACATTGTTTGTAAATTCACAATACTTTATATACAATAGTTGCTTTTTTCCATGTAACAAATTATTTATTGCCATTCCATGGAAATCATGAATCTTATTGAGTAAACCTTAATATTTGTTCTCCCTGTAAACAAGTGATATATTGTTACCTTAGGGAAATGTGAATATCAAATACAATAGT
>ML793846.1:383714-403837 GCA_009831015.1 Picea engelmannii
TTCCACCAGCACGCATCTCCCTTGTATGTTCTCCCCTTGCCAGAAACTTAGGATAAAACATAAAATGCACATGTCTTTTGGGATAATATTAAAATATTATTCCCAGGATTAAGCCCCCAAGGCTCAACACTTAGCCCCTTTTCCCACCTTCCATCCCCTAATTCCTTGCCCACTCTATGGATTCTTAGTCCTCCTTCACTTATTCATTGTGGTCGGTCTACACATGGCGGTGTTTATATTTTATTAATTGTTCTGCATGATTACATATACAACAACAGGCTCCTCGCCTTCAACACTCAGGCTCCCTGGCCTAACAAACACATAAACCTCCAGCTTATAAAAACTTGGCTCACCATCCTATAAAACATAATCACAATTCATTTCAGAACATGGTTTACAACGGGGCTCGGCCTTGGGGACACTACAATATCTAGAGGAAATGTGGCATGAATTTGTGGATTCCAGGTGAAGACCCAAAGTAAATGTCAATCATCAGATCGTCTGAAGTAGATATGAACCATCATATCTAGAGGACAGGTGGCATGAATCTGTATATTCCGGGTGAAGTCCCAAAGTAAACTTCGACTGTCAGATCATCCAAAGTAAACATCAAGCGTCAGATTACCAAAGTGAATCTCAGTCGTGAGATCAACATCTTCGGGAAATCCATTCAAGAGTTTCTCAGTTGAGATTTGAGATTTGCGAAGTCCAAAGTCCTAGAAATCTAAAGCGAATCCTAATCGTCCAATCAGGCGAAGCAGATCTGAGCCGTCAGATCACCCGAAGTAAATCTCAAGCGTTGGATCACCAAGGTAAATTTGAGCCGTCATATACTGTCTATTCAAGAGAAGGAAAAGGTTGAGAGTTGAGAATTAGGAAGTCTGAACTTCCGAAAATCTGAAGTAAATATCAACCATCCGATCAGACGAAGTGAAGCTGAGTTGTCATATCATCCAAAGTGAATATCAAGCGTCAGATCACCTGAAGTGGATCTGAGTCGTCAGATCCAAGGGAGACGTGGCAAAAATCTGGGAACTCTGGATAAATATATGAAGTAATTCATAGCCTTCCAATCTAAGGGAGACATGGAGAAAATCTATGGACTCTGGGTAAAGAAATGAAGTAATCCTCGATCGTTAGATCAAGAGGACATGCATAAGTGGATTATAGCCTCCATATAAAATCCATTGGGAAAAAGTGTGAAGTTTGAGATTTGAGATCTCAGAAGTCCGAAACCCAAAGGAGATATTGACCGTTGATCGAGAAGAGGGCCACAAGACCGTTGATCCAGTTGAAAGGTCAACCACCCGAAGTAAAGGCAGGGCCTTTGATTGGGAGGATAGGTGTATGCAGATCATCAACTTGGAAGATTGAAGTATGAAAGAGAGCAGGGTTTTGAGAGTTGAAACTCCTGAAACCCAAAATCACGAAGGAGATCTTGTCCATTGATTTTTCAAAAGGTCAGATATGATCCGTAGGTATGAGAGGGGTATATATGAACCGCCAGTTTTCAAAGTATCATCAAGATCGGGAAATCAACGGTCTTGTAGCATTGCGGGGATAGGAGTTGTGAGAAAGTTAAAAAGTTGAGGGCGGGCCGCAATTCAAACTGTGGATTTGAAAAGAGGACATGTGGAGGCTCGAGGAGAATTGTGGGCTGAAAATAATTTTGATTCAAACTGCCTTTGGCCATTTCCACAATAACGCGGTCTCGTAAGGTCATTTCCCAAGGTCACATCAAAAGGGGGCTTATCCAGAAAAAGAGCTAACGCCCAGTACTCTGAGATTTCGCAGGGGTTTGAAAGGGAAGGTATTATTCCAAGTCTTGAAGTCCAGAAGATATAACCACCTTTTAGAAGTGCAGACAATGTCCAAGAGACAAACTCATAGGAGGAATAAAGACTGAGGCCTTTGAATACTTAAAAAATCCTCTAAGCTAGAGGAAGTCAAAATCTCAGGAGGAGGAGGGACAACAACCATCATATCGGTTGTGGAGAAGAGCCTGGACCATTAGATAAACATCCAATGAACAAAGGAAGCGCAAAGCAGAGGAACAAATCCCATATGTTGGATCTAAGCACCGAAGGGCCGAAGCGCCGAAGTGCCGAAGAGCTGAAGATATCTGGACAGTCAGATCTAGAGGACAGGTGGCGTGAATCTGTGGATTCCAGGTGAAGACCCGAAATAAATGTCAATTGTTAGATCATTCATAGTAGATATGAACTGTCATATCTAGAGGACAGGTGGCATGAATCTGTGGATTCCGGGTGAAGATCCGAAGTAAACGTCGACCGTCAGATCATCTGAAGTAAACATCAAGTGTCATATTACCAAAGTGACTCTGAGCCGTCAGATCAACAGCTTCGGGAAATCCATTCGAGAGTTTCTCAGTTGAGATTTGAGATTCGTGAAGTCTGAATTTCTGGAAATCCGAAGCGAATCCCAATCCTTCGATCAACCGAAGAAGATCTGAGTTGTTAGATCACCCGAAGTAAATCTCAAGCATTGAATCACCAAGGTAAATCTGAGTTGTCAGATACTTTCTATTCAGGAGAAGGCAAGGTTTGAGAGTTGAGAATTCTGAAGTCCGAACTTCTGGAAATATGAATTAAATCTCATCCATCCAATCAGCCTAAGTGAAGCTGAGACGTCATATCGTTCGAAGTGAATATCAAGTGTTGGATTACCCGAAGTGGATCTGATCCATCAGATCCAAGGGAGATGTGGCGAAATTCTGAGAACTCCAGATAAATATCTGAAGTAATTCACAACCATCTTATCTAAGGGAGATGTGGAGCAAATCTGTGGACTTCGTGTAAAGAACCAAAGTAATCCTTGATCGTCAAATCAAGAGGACACGTGATAATGGATTATAGCCTTTAGATAAAATCCATTGGGAAAACGGGTGAAGTTTGAGATTTGAGATCTTAGAAGTCTGAAACCCGAAGGAGATATCGATATTTTACCGAGAATAGGGCCACAAGATTGTTGATCCAGTTGAAAGGACAACCACCCGAAGTAAAGGTAGGGCCATTGATTAGGAGGACAGGTGTCCGTAGATTGACAACTTAAAAGATTGAAGTATGGAAGAGAGCAGGGTTTTGAGAGTTGAAACTCCCGAAACCTGAAATCATGAAGGAAATCTCATTCGTTGATTTTGCAAGAGGTCAGATCTGATCCATAGGTATGAGAGGGGCATATCTGAACCACCATTTTTCCAAGTATCGTCAAGATTGGGAGATCGACGGTCCCATAGAATTGCGGGGATAGGAGTTTCACTAACGTTAAAAAGTTGAGGGCAGGCCACAATTCAAACTGTGGATTTGAAAAGAGAACACATAGAGGCTCGAGGAGAATGGTGGGCCGAAAATAATTTTGAATCAAACTGCCTTTGGCTGCATCCGCAATCATGCAGTCCCGTAAGGTCATCGCCCAAGGTCACATCAAGAGGGGGCTTATCCAGAAAAGGAGCTAACGCCTAGTACTCTGACATTTCGCAGGGGGGTGAAAGGGAAGGTCACGGGTGCCCTTAAACCTGCTCCAAGAAGTCGAAATGTTCTTTGTGTAATTACAAAATGAGACCATCAAGGTCTCAGAGAGTTGTTTGGATTTATAATCAAATATCCTTGACTAGGAGGTTGGACTGGTTCCTCGACTTTCCAAATTAGAAACTGTGAATGGAGATTCTGTCCTTTAAGAAAATCAATTTTTTTTATGTCCCGTCATGGGAGTGTTCCATACAAGAAAAAACATAGCCACATACAAATACAATGTTGATCTATGTGACAATATATATATCAATAATATTGTCAGCATGGTGATTGTACTGAAATCTTCTACATGCTCAAATGATCTCCATCGTAGCTTGGGAAAAGCACATAACAAAGTGAGTGCCTAACCCAGTGTCTTCGTCCCTATCCCTAGATGGTACAAATATAGCCATGTGAATATATGACTTGATTAAATAAGTATGGACTGACACAATAAATGGAAACTGGTAATACTACAGATGGATGATTGGAAGTGAAAATTCCCTTGAACATTTATAGGCATTAAAAATTACTTGGAAACATTGACTCGATGAGTACCAAGAACATAATGTGATGATAATAAAATAAATCTTCGACCGGAATGGAAAAGTATAATGACACATGGAATTGGTATGACTCAGAGACAAGCAAATTACCCAACTATAAGATGAGACAGAAAAAGGTGCCATGTTCAAGGGCAACAACAATAAATTCCACAATAGATTCGAAAAACCTTGACCCACTTCCTTAAATCCCCCCCCCGACCATGGTTGGAAATTACCTCTTTGTTTTTTAACGAGCTTGATGAGGATAGTAGATGCTCGATATAGCTAATCTTCGATGACTCCCTCGACATATGTTTAACGAACCAAAAAAGGAGGGGTTCGGACTGTATGGGTCCTTGATATTGGACTCACATAGGTCCTTCAATGCATAATTTTACGATCCTAAAGAGGGTAAACTCGATGGTTTTTCAAATTTAGAGAGTCTGAAAAAAACTTAAAGACGACTCCATGGGTGACTTTTTCGTAAATTTAGTCTCCCAAGCTTGAAAAAGTGTAAAATAATACAAGGAAGAACTCTTCTATTCATTCTTGACTACATTATCACTTTTTCGTAATTAGTCTCGCAAGGATGAAAAAGATAAAAAATTCCACTCAAAAGACTCCCTTTGAAAACCTTTTAACGAGTGTGAAAGGAAACAAGCTCGTTGGAAATATTTTCATTTTTATGGAGTCTGAAAAGACCTTAAAGGAGAATTCAAAGATTCCATTTTTCGTATAGATTTTACAATTCCAAAAAAGAGGTAAAAGTATACTCGGTAACCTATTATCATGTATTGATCCAGGTAGATATTGGTGGCCACCCACCTATTCCAATTGGCCCAAAACAATCTTCTGGCAATTTATTATTTTTAACAGTTTTTCGGTTCGTAAACTTAAGGGACCATTTTGACGGCCTAAATGAAGTTTTTTTCGGGATCAAGCACCTTTATGATAAACAAAGGTTCTTATTAATCCCCCAAAATGAATCTCATCGATGATACCTTTCCAATGAGCTATCGTGTGCCCCAAAGGTAGATCGTATGCCAAAGTTACGCCCTCGAGAAGTTAATACGCAAAACGGGGTCCACAAAACTATTGGCTTTTCATCTTCCGGGGTTAGGGTTTTGGATTTTATTTATGTTAAAAAATCCTTTAGAGCCTCATTGTAATCATCTTCATATTCATCTTCTTGCGAATGTGAGTACCCATCACATCTCTTCTCAGATATAAGCTACCACCATTCTAGCGAGTCTTTCACTCTATATTTCTATAGTTTTGTACATTTTGCTCATTAATAGAAATTGTCTATTAATATATATCTGTGCCTCTTGTTATATTTCCAATATATCTCTTTTATATTATTGTCTCTCTTGCAATATCTATGTATATTTTTGTGTTATATCTCTGCTCTCATTTCGTGCCGAAAATAATTCAGATCAATGGTATTAGAGTAGGCTGCTCTTGATTGTTTTTCAGTGCATGTCCTCGACGAGGTCCGAGTATAGAAAGTTGGTTCTCAAGCTTGTATCTCTTGAGGAAAATATCTCTTTCATGCCCAAGAAACCCTCCATGGAAGAATAAAATAAAAAACGACAGAGAAGAAGATTCTATCAATCTTTTGCTTGAGCAATCTCTCACATGACAACAGGATGAAATGATGGAGAATTTTTCCCACATCCTTCAACGCCCGTCGATAGCAACAGACACATATTCATCAAGCGACCACTTTGGAAGAACATATCCTCTCAAGGTACATGTTAATTTTGATATTCTTGTATTTGATGGTCAGATATATGTAGATGCCCTAGACAAATGGTTAAATCTGCTAGAAGGTTATTTCTCTGTTCACAATTTTTTTGACAGGGAAAAGATCACTTAGGACCGAGCCCACTTGGGATTTTTGTGTGGATACAGTCATGGAACAATATTACCCTGTTGGAAACTATGAATACTAGTACATGAGATGAACCACGCTACATCAAGAGAGGGGCCAAGAAGTTATGGAGTTCACCAATAACTTGCATACCTTGTGCACCAAGCTAGGTATCAAAGACTCCGAGCGACATTTGGTTCTGAAATACCGTGGGGCTCTACATAGATACATTCAAACTGAAATGGATTTTATGGACATCTCATCACTAGGTGTTGCTTATCGATATGCTATTAAAATCGACCAGAAATTTAAGTAACAAAACAAGTGAGAGTTCGGGTGTGCAAATCCTCAATAACCAAAGTATGGTAAAGACAACCCTAACAACCAGCCTTCATAAAACCATTCCAATCCACATGAAAAGAAAGGTAACGGAAAGAAAAATAAGGACACTGGAAAATGGTGCGATTTCCACAAAATCCCTTAGCGCAACACCGATGAATGTCGCTCAAAACAATCATTCATGGCCAATATCAAAGACAAGGATCCGAACCCTAATTCTGAATCTGTTTCATAAAATACTGGTAGAAGACAGATCATCGACACATAACCCACTCCTACTTTCATGACCGCAAAAATTTAACTAGAAGAACTAACAGATCCTGAAGAGGGGGAATGCTTCTTTCATTCACAGATATGGGTGAAGGGGACACCGTTTCATTTCATATTTGATAGTGGAAGCTAGAAGAATCTTATCTCAACAAAGGTCCTCAAATATTTGGGATTGCCGACAAAACCACACCCGCAACCATAAAACATTGGGTGGATTGGCTAGAGACGAGACCTCCATGTCTTCCAGTAGTGTTGATTGTCATATGACATCCATCCCTTCAAGGATGAGGTATTATTTGATGTTTCCCTAGTGGATGTTTGTGATGTTCTGTTGGGCCGACCATATATGTGGAAGTGCCATGCTATTTATGAGTCTTGACCCCATAGTGTCATTGTTACTCTGCAGGGTCATCTCTAAAGGATACCAAAGGTAGTTCCAACTAGTGCCCCACCTAAACAGTTTCACAAGGTAGTATCTCACACTACAAAATCCATCTTCTTCACAGTCTGTTCAAAAGGTGAACAAAAGAACACTGCAACCACTCTAGCCTCATTCCAAGCACCCTCTTTCTAGCATATGTAGGTTGATAAGATTGAAGCAAAGAGAAATGATTCCTTCTACACACAATCATCTCATATATACAAATTGGTTAAAAATATCCAACCCTTCTAGCCACAAGTTCGTGATAACCTTCAACAAGCTAAGCAACTCAACTTCTCCAGCAAGGCAAGGAGCTCATCAAGATGCAGATTCAACAAATGCTTTCCCTCTCCATCAAGAACTCAGTGCAATGGATACCTTTACATCCTAAGGAGGGAGGATTTATCTAGGTGAATATTGATGTCTACCCACCTATTCCAACTGGCCCAAAATAGTCTTCTGGCAATTGACTGTTTTTAACAGTTTTTCGGTTCCTAAACTTCCGAGACCATTTTGAGGGCCTAAATTAAGTTTTTTCAGGATTGAGCACCTTATTGATAGTCAAAGTCTCTAATTGAGCCACCAAAATGAATCTTCTCAATAATACCTTTCCAACGAGCTATTGTGCACCCAAAAAGAGATCGTATGCCAAAGTTACGCCCCCGGGAAGGTGATACACCAAACTACCGAAAATGGGGTCCACAAAACTTTTGGCTTTTCATCTTCCAGGGTTAGGGTTTTGGATTTTATTTATGTTAAAAATTCCTTTAGAGTGTCATTGTCATTTTAATCTTCATCTTTTTGTGAATGTGAGTATCCATCACATCTCTTCTCAGAGATAAACTACCACCATTCTAGCGAGTCTTTCACTCTGTATTTTTACAGTTTTGTACATTTTGCTCATTAATAGAAATTGTGTATTACTGTATATCTATGCATCTTGTTATATTTCTGATATATCTCTATTATATTAAATTGACTCTTGCAATATCTCTGTGTTATATCTACGCTCTCATTTTGTGCCGAAAATAATTCGGATTAGTGGTATCAGAGTAGGTTTCTCTTGATTGTTTTCTAGTGCATGTCCCCGACGAGGTCTGAGTAAAGAAAATTGGGTCTCGAGCTTGTCCCTCTTGAGGAAAATCACTCTTGCACGCCAAGAAACCCTCCATGGAAGAAGAAAATAAAAATGTCAGAGAAAAATATTCTATCAATTTGTTGGTTGAGCAAGCTCTCACGTGACAACGGGACGAAATGATGGAGAATTTTTCCGACATCCTTCAACGCCTACCGATAGCAGCAGTCACATATTCATCAAGGGGCTACTTTGGAAGAACCTCTCCTTTCAAGGTACATGCTAATTTTTATATTTCCGTATTTGAAGGTCCGATAGATGCAGATGCCCCAGAAAATGGTTAAATATGATATAAGGTTATTTCTCAGTTCACAATTTTTCCGACAGGGAAAAAATCACCTTCTCACTCCTTAAGGCTCTCCCCCATGTAAAACGTTGGTGGGAAACTTACTGGGAGAAAAGTTCCACAAAATATTCTGGAATATATGGGGCCGAGCCCATTTGGGATTTTTTTGTGGATGCGGTCAAGGAACACTATTACCTTGTTGGAAACTATGAATATGAGTACATGAGATGGACCACGCTGCGTAAAGAGAGGGGCGAATCAGTGTAGTATTTCACTAATACCTTCCATACCTTACGCACCAAGTTGGGTATCAAAGACTCCGAGCAAAAATTGGTTCTGAAACATTATGGGGATCTACACAGATACATCCAAACTGAAATGGATTTTGGACATATCATCACTAGGTGTTGCTTATCGATATGTTGTTAAAATCGAGTAGAAATTTAAGCACCAGAACAAGTGGGAGTTTGGGTCTTAAAACCCACAACAACCAAAGTATGGTGAAGATGGCCCCAACAAACAACCTTTAGAAAACTAGTCCAAGCCACATGAAAAGAAGGGTAACGAAAAGACGAAGAAGGACACTGGAAAATGGTGTGATTTACACAAAATCCCTTGGCACAACACCGATGAATGTTTCTCAAAACAGTCATTGGTGGATAAGATAAAATACAAGGATCCAAACCTTGATTCAAGATTTGATTCCCAAAATACTAGTAGAAGACAGATCATCAATGCAGACCCCACTTCTACAGTCGCGACTGCAACAATTCAACTAGAACAACCAACAAATCCCGAAGAGGGGGAGAACCTCTTTCTTTCATATATGTGGGTGAATGGGACCCCATTTCATTTCATTGTTGATAGCGGAAGCCAAAAAAAACTCATTTCATCAGAGGTCATCAAAATGTTGGGATTGTCGACAACACCACATCCACATCCATACAACATTGGGTGGCTTCTCCAGGGACGATACATTCTTGTCATTCAACACTGTTGATAGTCATACGACATCCATCCCTTCAAGGATGAGGGATTATGCGATGTTTCCCCATTTATGTATGTGATGTTCTATTGGTCCAACCATATATGTGGAAGCGCTATGCTATTTATGAGTCTTGACCTCGTAGTGTCATTGTTACTCTGGGGGGTCATATATACAGGATACCAGAGGTAGTTCCAACTAATATACCACCTAAATAGTGATTCAAGGTAGTATCTCATACTACAAAATTCAGCTTCTTCGCAGTCTGTTCAAAAGGTGAACATAAGAACACCACAACCACTGCAACCTCAATCCAAGCATTTTCTTCCCAACAGAAGCAGGTTGAAAAGATTGAAGCAAAGAGAAAGGATTCCATATGCACATAGTCATCTCATATATACAGATTGTTTAAAAAGGTCCAACCCTTCTAGCCACAATTTCGTGACAACCTTCAACAAGCTAAGTAGCGCAACTTCTCCAACAAGGAAAACAACTCATCAAGATGCAGATTCAACAAATGTTTTTCTCTCTCCCCCAGGAACTCAACACAATGGAGACTATTGCTTCTTAAGGAAGAAGGATTGATCTAGGTGAATATTGGTGGCCACCCACCTATTCTACTGGCCCAAAACAGTCTTCTTGCAATTTACTATCTTTAGCCATTTTTCGGTTCCTAAACTTTCGGGGCCATTTTGAGGGCCTAAATGAATTTTTTTTGGGATTGAGCACCTCAAGGATGGCCAAAGTCCCAAAATGAATCTCCTCAATGATAAATTTCCAACGAGCTATCATGTTCCCCAAATGAAGATCCTATGAAAAAGTTATTCCCTCGGGAAGTTGATACACCAAACTACCCAAAACAGGGTTCACAAAACTGTTGGATTTTCATCTTTAGGGGTTAGGGCTTTGGATTTTATTAATGTTAAAAAGGCCTTTAGAGCCTCATTGTAATCATATTCATCTTCATATTCATGCGACTGCAAGTATTTTTCACATCCCTTCTCAGATATAATCTACCACCATTCTAGTGAGTCTTTCACTATGTATTTATATAGTTTTGTACATTTTACTCATTAATATAAATTGTGTATTATTGGATATCTGTGCCTCTTGTTTATTTTCGATATATCCATGTTATATTATTGTCGCTCTTGAAATATCTCTATATATTTTTGTGTTATATCTCTGCTCTGATTTCGTGCCGACAATAATTCAGATCAGTGGTATCAGAGCACACTGCTCTTGATCATTTTTCAGTGCATGTTGCCGATGAGGTCCGATTATAGCAAGTTGGGTCTCAAGCTTGTCTCTCTTGAGGAAAATTGCTCTCACACGCCCAATAAACCCTCCATTGTGGAAGAAAATAAAAACAACAGAGCATAAGATTCTATCAATATGTTTCTTGAGCAAGCTCTCACACGACAACATGACAAAATGATGAAGAATTTTTCCCACATCCTTCAACACATGTTGATATTAGCAAGCAGATATTCATCAAGCAACCACTTTGGAAGCACCTCTCCTTTCAAGGTACAACTTAATTTTGATATTCCTTTATTTGAAGGCTAGATAGATGTGGATGCCCTAGACAAATGGTTAAATATGGTAAAAGGTTATTTCTCTGTTCACAATTTTTCCGACAGGGAAAATATCACCTTCACACTCCTTACGGCTCTCCTCCATTTCAAACATTGGTGGGAAACTTACAGGGATAAAATTTCCACAGAGGAGTCTAGAATATATGGGGTCGATCCCACTTGGATTTTTTCTGTGGATGTGGTCAAAGAACAATATTACCCTGTTGAAAACTATGAAGACCAGTACATGAGATAGACCATGCTGTATCAAGAGAGGGGCCATGTAGTGCCAGTGTTCACCAATACCTTCTGTACCTTGTGCACCAATCTAGGTATCAAAGAATCCGAATGACATTGGGTTCTGAAATACTGTGGGGCTCTACAGAGAACATCCAAACTGAAATGGATTTTTTGGACATCTCATAACTAGGTGTTTCTTATCAATATGATGTTAAAATCGAGTAAAAATTTAAGCACCGGAACAAGTAGGAGTTTCGGTATGCAAATCCACAACAACCAAAGTATGGTACAAAAATCCCTAACAACTAGCCTTCAAAACCTAGTCTAAGCCACATGAAAATAAGGATAACATAAATATGAAGAAGGACACAGGAAAATGGTGCAATTTCCACAAAATCCCCCGTCACAACACCCATGAATTTCACTCAAAACAATCATTGGTGGAAGAGATAAAATACAAGGAGTCGAACCCCGATTCACAATCTGATTCATAAAATTTTGGTAGAATATAGATCATCGACGCAGACCCCATTGCTAATGTTGTGACTGCAACAATTCAACCAAAAGAAGAAACAGATCCTGAAGAGGGGGAGCGCCTCTTTCATTCATAGATGTGGTTGAAGGGGACCACATTGCATTTCATTGTTGATAGTGGAAGCCATAAGAACATGATCTTAGCAGAGGTCGTCAAACAGTTGGGATTGTCGATAACACCACACCTGAAACCATACAATATTGGGTGGCTTCACCAGGGCCGAGACGTTTGTGTCATCCAACAATTCCGATTGTCATATGACATCCATCCCTTCAAGGATGAGGTATTATGTGATGTTTCCCCACTAGATGTATGTGATTTTCTATGGGGCCAACCATATATGTGGAAGCACCATGATATTTATGAGTCCCGACCTCGTAGTGTCATTGTTACTCTGGGGGGTCATCTCTATAGGATACCAGAGGTAGTTCCAACTATTGTCCCACCTAAACAATGTCGCAAGGTAGTATATCATACTACAAAATTCAACTTCTTCACATTCTATTCGAAAGGTGAACAAAAGAGCACCGCAACCAATACAACCTCAGTCCAAGCACCTTCTTTCCGGGAGAGGTAGGTCAAAAAGATTGAATCAAAGAGAAAGGATTCCTTCTACAAATAGTCATCTCATATAGCTAGGCTAGTTAAAAATGTCCAACCCTTCTAGACATAGGTTCATGACAACCTTCAACAAGATAAGCAATGCAACTTCTCCAACAAGGCAAGGAGCTCATCAAGATGCAGATTCAACAAATGATTTTTCCTCTCCCCCGAGAAATCAATGCAATGGATACCATTTCTTCCTAAGGAGGGAGGATTGATCTAGGTGGATATCTGTGGCCACCCACCTATTCCAACTAGCCCAAAACAGTCTTCCGGCAATTTACTATTTTTGGTTCCTAAACTTTCGAGACCATTTTGAGGGCCTAAATGAAGTTTTTTTGGGATTGTGAACCTCAATTATAGCCAAAGTTTCTAATTGAGCCCCCAAAATGAATCTCCTCGATGATACCTTTCCAATGAGTTATTGTGAGCCCCAAACATAGATCCTATGCCAAAGTTACACCCCTAGGAAGTTGATACACCAAACTACCCAAAACGTGGTCCAAAAAACTATTGGATTTTCATCTTCCAGGGTTAGGGTTTTGGATTTTATTCATGTTAAAATGGCCTTTAGAGCCTCATTGTAATATTCTTCATCTTGATCTTCTTGCGAATGTGGATAGCCTTCATATCTCTTCTGAAAGATAAGCTGCCACCATTCTAGTGAGTCTTTCACTTTGTATTTCTATAGTTTTGTACATTTTGCTCATTAATAGAAATTGTGTATTATTGTATATTTGTGCCTCTTGTTTATTTCCGATATATATCTGTTATATTATTGTCACTCTCACAATCTTTGTATATTTCTGTGTTATATCTCCACTCTCATTTTGTGCCGAAAATAATTTGGATCAGTGGTATCAAAGCAGGCTACTCTTGATTGTTTTTCCGTGCATGTACCCGACGAGGTTTGATTATAGAAAGTTGGGTCTCAAGATTCTCTCTTTTGAGGAAAATCACTCTCACACGACCAAGAAACCCTCCATGGTGGAAGAAAATAAAAACAACAGATAAAAATATTCTATCAATTGGTTGCTTGAGCAAGCTCTCATGTGATTGCGGGACAAAACGATGGAGAATTTTTTCCACATCCTTCAACGCCTGTCGATAGAAGTAGGAAAATCTTCATCAAGAAACCATTCTGGAAGCACCTCTTGTTTCAAGGTACATGTTAATTTTGATATTCCCATATTTGAAGGTCAGATAGATGTGAATTCCCTAGACAAATGGTTAAATATGCTAGAAGGTTATTTCTTTGTTCACAATTTTTTCGACAGGGAAAAGATCACCTTCGCACTCCTTAAGGCTCTCCCCCATGTCAAACATTGGTGGGAAAATTACTGGGAGAAAAGTTCCTTAGAGGAGTTTGGAATATATGAGGCTGAGCCCACATGAGATTTTTTTTGGATGTGGTCAAGGAACAATATTACCCTGTTGGAAACTATAAAGACTAGTACATGAGATGAACCACGCTACGTCAAGAGAGGGGCCAAGCAGTGTCAGAGTTCACCAATACCTTCTGTACCTTACGCACCAATATGGGTATCAAAGACTTCGAGTGACATTTGGTTCTAAAATACCGTGGGTCTCCAAATAAATACATCCAAAATGAAATGGATTTTCTAGATATCTCATCACTAGGTGTTTCTTATCGATATGTTGTTAAAATCGAGTAGAAATTTAAGCACCAGAACAAGCGAGAGTTCGAGTTTGCAAATATGAAACAACCAAAGTATGGCAAATACGACCCTAAAAACCAACCTTCATAAAACCAGTCCAAGCCACATGAAAAGAAGAGTAACAGAAAGACGAAGGACACTGGAAAATGGTGTAATTTCCACAAAACCCTCTGTTAAAATACCGATGAATGTCACTCAAAAAAATCATTGGTGGTCGAGATCAAAGACAAGGAGCTAAACCCTGATTTTGAATCTAATTCAGAAAATACTGGTAGAAGATAGATCATTGACACATACCCCACTACTATTGTCGCAGCCACAACAATTCAAACCAAAGAACCAACAAATCCTGAAGAGGGAGAGTGCCTCTTTCATTCACAGATGTGGGTGAAGGGGACCCCGTTTCATTTCATTATTGATAGCAGAAGCTAGAAGAACCTCATCTTAGTAGATGTCATCAAATAGTTGGGATTATCGATAACACCACACTTGCAACTGTTATCACTCCAAGAAACCCTTTGTGGTTGCAGACCAAAGGTGCTTGGTAACTTAAGAAATGAATGTTTTTGTATTTTGTAAATATGGATCAATGGGATAACTCAATTCAGCTTATGAATTTCAGACATAAAAATGATAAACAAATAGACAGTGCTCTCCAAGATTGGTTAATCAATGAAATAGATTTCAGTGGACGAAGAAAAGATTATTCATAAACCAGTGCAAAGCAGGGTCTAATAAACAACTAAAGAAACTGATTATAATGTCATGAACCAAACAATAGGATAACAACTATTCAAGGTTTGAAAACAGTATAACAGTGAAGAAGAAATGTGGAAAACTGATACCAAAATGGAAAGGAACCTGTGATCTGTATTAACAATGTAAATGTCTGAGTACAAAGAGTATTACTGTATCCAGAATCGAACCCCCTCTTAGTCTTCAGAATGTAGCTTTATAGATTTTACAATATGTTCTCAGATCCTAAAAATGTGGATCAGATCAACTAAAAATAGTAAATCAAAATTTGATTGCAAAAGATGAGGGATGATCCCCAAAATGAGGTCAATCCCAGATTTCTCTCTTGTTGATTGTTGATGTAGTGCTAGATAACCTCCCAAGGCTGGATGCTGACTCTCCAAGAGAGAAAAATTCGAATTGGTTGAGATGAGCAAACAATCCCTGAAATTTTGCCTTTGAAAAGATGCCAAATGTGATTAAAACTCTTCTTCTTCTCATCATTTTCCAAAAGTGGTTGATTAAATAGATTTGATAATTCATTAATCAAGCCTTAGAAGAGGTTTCAATTCATTCTCATGCAAAAAATTCCGATCTGGGCGAAAATCGTAACATTCTGGCCGTGACAGGATTTCCACAGCGCATAGCCCGTGAAAAACGCTCCTTAGCTGCGGAAAGTCGGCACTTTCAACAACTAACGGGTCATAAAATATCGATTTGCGTTGTTGAAAGCGGGCAGATCTTCAAAATCGAATTTCTCAGTCATAAAAAATCCGTTTTTCATGTATGAATAGTCGATCGACATATAGAGAATCTAAGCTCTCCAATAGTGTTTTCAGATCTTCATTTGGAGCTTGGGAAGGGATTGAAAAGTGCCCTGCAATTTTAAGCATCATTCTTTCCATTTGCAATTCAAAGTTGTAAACGGTCCTTTGTGTCTTAGATGGTATGCCTGGTGGCCATTTTCTTCCATAAACTGCTGCTCTTTAATCTTCATTGTATTTCCATCTGAACTTTATCCTCCACTTGGCCATTTAATCTATACAAATTGTGTATATCTGCAGTGCTTCCAGATCTTCCTCCATGCACCCCATTAATATCAGATCTTGAATCTATGCTAACAACACCAACTGCTGATGTAGTAGCAGGATCATCAAATGAATCAGTCAGAGTATTGGTGTCAATATAACTGCCAGCCATGGATGGAAACATAGGATTGATGGGATACCAATCCATGCCATAGTTTGGAATGCATACATTTGTAAGATGACCATTCTGATAGTGTCCAGTAAATCTGTTTGATGACATGTTTAAACGTGACAAAGCAGCAGAAAGTTCTTCAGTTTCATTTATGCTTGAAGAAACCACATTATATGTGTTAGTGAAAGCAATATTTTAATTGTCATCCATTCCAAGTCTTCCATAATAGATCCACGAAGTTTTTTGGCCTGCTGCCCAATCTTCCGGGTGACAAGCCAGAAATTAGCAGGGTAATTATTTCCTCCTTTCTCTTTTCTTGGGATTCCTTTAGACAAAAGAAAATGCCATTGATCTGCTGTCAACAAAACTTGCAAAACCTTGTAGCTTGATGAAAATCTCCTTAAATCGAGTCTTAGTTGGAAATGTTTGACTTAGCTGAGCGCATGGCTATAAATTTGCTGTTTGAAAACAAACTGGACATGCAAGATTTGTTCAGATTACTTGATGCATGATCTCCTGTTCTTTGTAATCTCGGGCACTTGGCATGTATAATGATACGCATTAACATTGACACCCTAGAATTTGACACCTTTACATTTGCAAACTGAAAACCTGACTGATCTCTTTTGAGAACACCTGTGCAACCCATTTTAAACTCGGAATCTGGACATTCAACATTGTTGTTAATGTTTCTTACAAAGAGAGTACGGGCAAGGATAGTATGATTTATAACCTCTTTTACATTAGGGAGGGAAAGATCAAATAAACAATTCCCTGAAACATTGATGAATGCAGCAACAGATCATCACTGAATGAACATCTCTTTTAATGATAAGATTTGGAATGATCTATATCCATTTGCAAGGTGGACAAGTGATGTGTCAGTCAAAAGAGAAATGTTGTTCAGAATGAGAACATTCAGTGCACAACAAACAACCCGTGGGAAACGCCTCTATCAACTGTTCGCTTGCCACTTTCACCAGCGCGCGACTCTGTGGAAAATCCCTGTTAGCTGCGGAAAGTATGCACTTTCAACAACGCACCACTATTTAAAAAACACTCCTTAGCTGTGGAAAGTATGCACTTTCAACAACGCGTGACCTTGCAAACACCGCTCCATAGCTGCGGAAAGTATGTACTTTCAACAACGCGCCAACTGTGACTTGATTTTCGAACCTTTTGAAATTCACCACTTTCAACAGCGCATAGACTTATGAGAAGTGCTCCTTAGCTGCTGAAAGTCGCCGCTTTCCACAGCTAACACTCAACTTTTGGACACACGTTAGCTGTTGAAAGTGAATTATGCAAATTTTGAAAAAAAGACTTTATATATCATATCATTTTCTAAGACAAAAACCAAAACCTAAGTTTTGCAGCTGAAAAGACTAAAAAATGAATTGAGGCGACTACCGATAACCATGCTATCCACCACAAAACTCGACTAAAAGGACATTTTTATTTTGGGAGATAACAACAACCATACAACATTGGTTGGCTTCTCTAGGGATGAGACCTTCGTGTCAGCTAGCAGCACCGATTGTCATACGGTATCCAACCCTTCAAGGATGAGGTATTATGTGATGCTTCCCCACTAGATTTCTGTAATGTTCTATTGGGCTAGCCATATATGTGGAAGCACCATGCTATTTATGAGTCTCGACCCCATAGTGTCATTGTTACTCTAGGGGTTCATCTCTATAGGATACTAGAGGTAGTTCCAACTACCATCCCACCTAAATAGTGCCACAAGGTAGTATATTATACTACAAAATTCATCTTCTTCGCAGTCTATTCAAATGGTGAACATAAGAACACCACAACCACTACAGCCTCAGTCCAAGCACCTTCTTTCTAGAAGAACCAGGTCGAAAAGATTGAAGCAAAGGGAAATGATTCCTTCTGCACACAATCATCTCATATAGACAGACTGGTTAAAAAGGTCCAACCCTTCTAGCCACAGTTTTGTGACAGCCTTCAACAAGATAAGCAACACAACTTCTCCAACGAGGCAACCAACTCATCAAGATGCAGATTCAACAAATGGTTTTCCCTCTCCCCTGGGCACTCAATGAAATGGAGACCATTGCTTCCTAAGAAGGGAGGATTTATCCATGTGGATATCGGTGGCCACCCACCTATTTCTACTGGCCCAAAACAATCTTTTGGCAATTTACTATTTTTAGCATTTTTTTTGGTTCCTAAACTTCCGAGACCATTTTGAGGGCCTAAATGAAGTTTTTTCATGATCGAGCAACTCAATGATAGAAAAAGTATCTAATTCAGCCCCCAAAATGAATCTCCTCGATGATACCTATCCAATAAGCTATCATGCACCCCAAAGTTACATCCCTGGGAAGTTGATACACCAAACTACCCAAAAATGGGGTCCACAAACATGTTGGATTTTCATCTTTTGGGGTTAGGTTTTTGGATTTTATTTATGTTAAAAAGGCCTTTAGAGCCTCATTGTAATCATATTCATCTTCATATTCTTGCGAATGCGAGTATCCCTCACATCTCTTTTCAAAGATACACTGTCACCATTCTAGAGAGTCTTTCACTCTGTATTTCTACAGTTTTGTACATTTTGCTCATTAATAGAAATTGTGTATTATTGTACATTTGTGCCTCTTGTTTATTTCCGATATATCTATATTATATTATTTTCTCTCTTGCAATATCTCTTTATATTTCTGTGTTATATCTCCACTCTCATTTTGTGTTGAAAATAATTCGGATCAGTGGTATCAGAGGGGGCTGCTCTTGATTGTTTTTCAATGCATGTCCCCTACAAGGTCCGATTATAGAAATTTGGGTATTTATCTTATCTCTCTTGAGGAAAATCATTCTCGTAAACCCAAGAA
Source organism: Picea engelmannii (assembly GCA_009831015.1). Classification (NCBI taxonomy): domain Eukaryota; kingdom Viridiplantae; phylum Streptophyta; class Pinopsida; order Pinales; family Pinaceae; genus Picea; species Picea engelmannii. The sequence continues at coordinate 402,532 of ML793846.1, forward strand.
ACCCTCCATGGTGGATGAAAATAAAAATGACATAGACAAATATTCTATCAATCTGTTGCTTGAGAAAGCTATCACGCGACAATGGGACGAAATGTTGGAGAATTTTTCCCACATCCTTCAATGCCTGCTGATAGAAACAGACATATCTTCATCAAGTGACCACTTTGTAAGCACCTCCCCTTTCAAGGTAAAGGTTAATTTTGATATTCTCGTATTTGATGGTCAGATAGATGTGGATGCCCTAGAAAAATGGTTAAATCTGCTAGAAGGTTATTTATTTGTTCACAATTTTTTCGATAGGGAAAATATCACCTTCGCACTCCTTAAAGATCTCCCCCATGTCTAACATTGGTGGGAAAATTACTGGGAGAAAAGTTCCATAGAGGAGTCTAGAATATGTGGGGCCGAGCCATTTGAGATGTTTTTGTGGATGTGGTCAAGGAACAATATTACCCTGTTGACAACTATGCATCCTAGTACATGAGATGGACCACACTGCGTCAAAAGAGGGTCCAAACATTGCCGAAGTTCACCAATACCTTCCCTACCTTGTGCACCAAGCTGGGTATCAAAGACTCCGAGTGACATTTGGTTCTAAAATACCATGGGGATCTACACAAATACATCCAAACTGAAATGGATTTTCTGGACATCTCATCACTAGGTGTTGCTTATCGATATACTATTAAAATCAAGCATAAATTTAAGCACCAGAACAAGTGGGAGTCCAGGTCTTCAAATACGAAACAACCAAAGTATGGTAAAAATAACCCTAAAAATCAACCTTCATAAAACCAGTCCAAGACACATGAAAAGAAGGGTAACATAAATACGAAGGACACTGGAAATTTCTGCAATTTCCACAAAATCCCTTGTTACAATACTGATGAATGTCACTAAAAAAAATCATTGGTGGCTGATATCAAAGACAATGAGTTGAACCCTAATTATGAATCTGATTCAGAAAATACTGGTAGAAGATAGATCATCGATGTAGACCTCACTACTACTATCACAACCAAAACAATTCAACCATAAGAACCAACAGATCCCGAAGAGGGGGAGCACCACTTTAATTCACAGATGTGGGTGAAGGGGAACCCGTTACATTTCATTGTTGATAGTGGGAGCGAGAAGAACATCATCTTAGTATAGGTTATCAAACAATTGGGATTACCAATAACACCATACCCACAACCATACAACATTGGGTGGCATCCCTAGGGACAAGACCTCCATGTCAGCCAACAGTGCCGATTGTCATATGACATCCAAGCCTTCAAGGATGAGCTATTATGTGATGTTT
>ML793846.1:404762-451667 GCA_009831015.1 Picea engelmannii
GGGAAGTCGATACACCAAACTACCCAAAACGGGGTCCATAAAATTGTTAGATTTTCATCTTTTGGGGTTAGGGTTTTGGATTTTATTTATGTTAAAAAGGAATTTAGAGCCTTATTGTAATCATATTCATCTTCATCTTCTTGCAAATTTGAGTAGCTATCACATCTCTTCTCAGAGATAAGCTGCCACCATTCTAGCGAGTCTTTCACTCTGTATTTCTACAATTTTGTACACTTTGCTCATTAATAGAAATTGTGTATTACTGTATATCTGTGCCTCTTTTAATATTTCCAATATATATATATTATATTATTGTCTCTCTTTCAATATATCTGTATATTTTTGTGTTATATCTCCACTCTCATTTCGTGCCGAAAATAATTCAGATCATGTATTAACAAGCATAAGAAAGAACAAAGACTGAGCTTGGTCTAGAAAAGAATACTACGTTACAATGGGAATGACCCCCAAGCGAGGATCACTCCTAGAATTATGTCTCTCTAGAGGTATTTTCCCCCTAGCTTGCATGGTAGAATCTAGTGGCTTCGCTCCAGTTTGATGTCTAGAGGCTGGAGACTTTCCCCCCACACGTCATTTTCTCCATTGACTCGTATTCTTTCCTCCTTTAGGTGTCTGGTTACTAATAGGAATATTTTCATTAGGTGGAGGAAAATAAGGTTTAAGTATTCGATATAGAGTGAGACTCCATTTGAATGGAGGGGGGTTTGTTTCATTTTTTAACGAGCTTGACATAGACAATGACCTATGATCATACACATTTGTTTCATTTTTTAATGAGCTTGACACAGGAAAATAACTATGCTCGTAAAGACCAGGTAATACTAAAGGATCAAGTGATTCTAGGGATTTTCACACCTAATTCGAAATAATATTTAACGTGGAAACTTGTGGGGTGTCAGGAGTAGGCAAAGGAAAAATCCCCATGAGAAAGGAATCCTTAAGGACACCTACTCCTAAACTATCATACTCAAGACTAGATTGTCCTAGAAAAATGACATTATTCACTACATAATTGTGGAGATCTGGAGTGAAATAGTCAAGTTGATCAACAATGACAATTTTCCCTTGATGGGTGTTATCACTGAAATTTCATCCGCAAATGGTTATATGAATCCAGCATCTTCAAACAGCTATGAGTGCACCCATGGACCAAAATTACCAAAAAAAAGCATTTCCAAAAGGTCCAAAACTATACAACCAGTTATAAAATCAAGATGCACTATGACTACATAGGGCACACACGCACATGCACCATCAATAAATGAAGGAAAATCGCACATGCACACGATGCACGACTGTGGATGCTAAAAGCTGCGCACACCTAAGAACGATGCATTTATGATGTTGGTCGGTCTCCCGCCCGCTTCTGGTTCATCTTCCAAGTCAATTTGACATCTGAATCTCGACTGGCTCTGGTTGGGTGGATGGTCAAAGACCTAAAGGTTCCCTAAATAGCCCATTTTCACACTAAAAGATGGTTGCACAATACCTCAAAGTGGTGCTATAAAACAAGGCCATGGGTGGACTACATTTTCAAGGAATTCATTTTCAAGGTTATGTTGTTGTTATTCTCTTGGGGAAACCTATTTTCTTATCAAGAGCATACTAGCACCATTCCATTTGGGAAATCCACATCACCTTTTGAGTGGGTTAGCTTGGGATTGTTTCACCTTTTCTTTCAAATTTCCAAGTTGTAAGAAGAGCTCAATCTTGGGGGTCCAAGAGCCCTCCCTTGGAGGAAGAAAGGGACCCAAAGTCGACTTTCTCTTTGGTGTTTTCTTTTCACTAATACAATCCTTTCCATTGGTGACATGAGTCTTGTTTGTTTCTTCTTCTTATGTCCTTATGCACAATAGTTTAGTTGTTTTTTTTCTTTCCTAGTTTAATTCTTATCTTAGTCTTTTATATTTATGCTTCTAACCCTTTCCTTTACTACTGTCTTGCTTAGCTAACCCAACTAAGCTTATAAGCACCTCTATTTTTCTCATTTAGGTGACAAAAGAGGTGCAACAAATTGGTGACTCTGTTGGGGAAAGGTATCAATTTCCTACCCCATTTGGGTTATTTTAGCTCTTCTTTCTGTTTATTTAACCTGCAGGTACCATAATCGACCCAAGCCGACCTACAGGAAGTCAAATTCAAAGCTGAGTTGAAGGAATTTCATTCGGAATTTTCTTCACGGTCATGTGGCAGGTGTGCGCAGGTTTATTGGCCCACAGTCACGCATCATGCGCACGTGCGCCAAAACCACTATATTACTTAGCGCCTTCTGCGCACCCGCGCCCATAAGTCTTTTTCAGTTCGCGCATTGGCGCTCACATCGCCTCTGTCTACTATGAGACCCATGCACCTGTGCAGAAAAATACACATTGTAAGCCTTTTTGTGATTTGTGGAAGGCTCCTAGCCTTCTTAAAATTGATTTCATGCACATTGTAACCAATACCACACTTAGTTCCCTCTCCATATAAAGGGATTAGTCAAAACATAGGCACTTAAGGGGTTTAAAATCATTATTTCCTCTTTTTCTTTCATTTTTCCACATGGATGGATTGCTTTGACTAAGAATATAAGTTGGAATCATTTGTAATCACATATAAAACTTGCATTGGGACCAGAAATTGGATATCAATCCTTGAATATGCTCTTCTCTCACGCTCCAAAGAGATCTTGAGAATCAGAAAGAGGTTGAGGGAAAATTTCATCTCCCTTAAAAAAGACAAAATCTTTAGGAGAGGACAACACCCCCTTGGGACTCTCTTAGTTTATTTTTCAAACACACCTAAAATTTGTAAGGGCCCATACATGCCCACATGCTACAAAGATAGGATAGTGTTGAAATTTACTTTCTTAGATTAACTCACTAGGGAAGTTTAAAGGTTTTTAATGGGCCCATACATGCCCACATGCTACAAATCTAGGATATTTTCAAAGCCTTCTTAGATTAAATCACAATAGGGAGTTAAAGGAATAGTAAGGACCCACATGTCCACATGGTAGTTTCCTAGGGACTTTAAAATTCTGCAAGGCTGTACCAATGACACATAGTAACTTAGGTAATCAACACTTGTAAGGACCAAGCAAAGTCCACATGAAGCAAGGTGACACCTAAATTATTAAAAATTGGCACACTTTCACTTGTTCACACACAAAGTTCACCAATCACTCACATAGTTTTATCTAGAAGTTGTGGAGGTTAAAGTAAGTTTCCTTCAACGGGATTCTGAAACACCCCACCCTTTTTTTTGACAAAACTATCCACTCCCATTTAATTTCAACGAGGTTGGTTCACACCCCCAATCTCTCACACAACCACATCTAAAAATTCTAAAAACTCACTAAGTTTTCCTCTACAGGAAGTGCCAAAAGAATTTTTTATCCCAGGTAGGATTTTGGGGATAGGCATCCAAATAAATCCCCGTTATCTTGTTCTCACATCGTCAAAAATAGTTGAAGTTGACAAAATAGGGAACTTTCAAATCCTCCAAGTCAAGTGTTCCTACACTATAAGGCAGGGGGATACTCGTGAAGGGTTGAAGGTCGAGGTCTGGTTGTTCTGTGCGTCCCCCCTTGAGGCACCCACCTCTTGGATGAGATCCAACCCATGATCCATTTCTGAGGCTGGAAATCTAAATGCGGCACTTTGACCGAGGTACGTAGTGACCAAATTTTAGGACATCTACCCAGGTGGCAATTGTGGGCTGCAATTACACCTTAATAAGATTTTGTGCGGCTATTGAGAAATATTGCCAGCTCTTTTGGGATATGCACCCTCTACCCCTCATTATAACTGATTACTTCATCCTTCACTAGTTCCTCTTCCAGTGGCTTCAGACCCCACTGTTGAGTACTATTGGAAGGTCCAGTGCTATTTGAGAGGAAGGACGTTACATATTTTAAGACACGAGCATTTGTTTTCTTTATTCTCCCATGCGGACAAATTCCACCTACCCAGATATATGTTTCTTTATCAATTGCTTTATGTATGACACCCTTGTGATTATATCTAATTGTGAAATATATTGTGAAGGTCCAAAAATTATAACAAAATCTCTTGTTCATTTATTTGCTCTCATCACCATTTGCACACATAAGAAATTATAACAAAATCTCTTGTTCATTTATTTTCTCTCATCACCATTTGCACACATCCACTTAGCTAGTCAGACATCATAGAGGACCCACAGAACCCTTGCCGTTCTAGACGTTTTCTAAATATCCCTCCTATTTTAGGAGGAGTTCATAGTCTCGCCAACTCACCAGCCCCACCTTCTCACACTCCTGTGAGTGCCACTATCTTAGGATCAACTTTGCTTGGTTCAACCCTACTTGGGTCCACTTCCCAAGGTCAAACACTCACCCGCTCTCCTTTACATGGAAGCAGGGGGCCACCTTCTCCTCAAAGGGGAAGTACAAACCCACCTAGTCCCCCTCAAGGGTCAGGCTCACAAAACACTCACACCATGGCTGGAACTAATCCTCCACCACCACTCCAGATGCCATATTTAGCCTCTCTCAACATACCAGATCTAAGAAAACTCACAAATGATCCTATATTGCATGACCCCACATGGCCTGAAATAAAACTACCCTCAAATATCCCCAAGTTTGAAGGAAAGGAAGGAGATGACCCTGCCAACCATGTCATGAATTTCCACTTATGGTGCTCTTCCAACAACATTATGGATGATTCCATCTGACTATGATTATTTCAATGCACACTCACTGGCCCATCAACCAAGTGGTATGTAGATGAAAAATTAGGGTCCCATGCGACTTTCGAGTCCTTGGCCAAAGAATTTTTGATCTTCTTCCAATTACCAATCCGCCATGACAAAGGTCTTGAACTACTCTCTGATTTTAAAAAAACCTCAGCCACACATATCACTGATCACATTCACGAGTGGCGTCGACGATGTAGTTTATGCAAAGTAGAAACCACCAAACAACAATGTCTTGATTGGTTTCTCAGATCACTTGTCTCTCTCCTCGGTAAAGATGTGGCTTCCACCTTCCCTCAATCAGAAGAATAAGCCATCAGTAAGGTAGTTGCCTCTTTCATCTTTTGAACCATGATGTTCCCCCATAACGGGAAGATAATTAGCATTGATCAAGTTTCACATTATGAGCCTAACCCTTCTACCAACATCGATAACATTCTCCCTTTCGTCCACACTAATCCTGAGACGTACCCACTCATCGAGATGGGCCCCAAAATTTTCAAAGATCCATCCTTGTTAGGAACTTACCATGGTGCACCACCGCTCATTCATCCTTCCAATCAGGTATGTGTCGTCTCGTCCAAAGGAATTGAAATTGAGGATACCCTTCCTCCTAGTGAGGCTTCTCTTATATCTGACGTCCCACTAGTCGCAGAGCTCCTCCCTCAAGAATCTCCTGCGAACTCGTCGACTCCACTAGTTCACAATTTCACCTCACCCCAAGGCCATATCCTAGTTTGGGAGACAGTTCCCCAAGCCATTACTCAAATCCCCTTCTTTTACCCTCCACTAGGTGTACAAGCTTTCCAAGTAGCCGCAACACTTACCCTTCCCAATATGGTGCTAGAAATTCCAATATGGTATCTACATCCACCTGCCATGGTCCCTCAACCATCCCTCCCTCCTCAAACCGAAGGAATTCCGATGCAGATTTTAGTACCTACTCCCACAACACCACCAACATCCCCACTCACTACCACCGCTGCTACAGTTGGGGGCAGACATAAAAAGAAAGAGCCCACCACTCCCCTACCCCCACGTGTCCAACCTCCTTGCACACTATGTGAGAAAGATGGACACCCAACCAACAAATTCCCATCTCTACCCGAGTTACGTAACCTAATTCAACTCAATCAAACACCATCACCATCCATCACTTCATCAAGTACTGCCGCTACCTCCCCTAACATAAGTAGCAAAGGACTGCGAACCAAATTCACTTGCGCCATATTTTCAGAATATGGCCATTATACACACCATTGCCCAATGCTACCTTAATTCCGATGGACATTAATAGCAGTACACCAAAGATTCCATCACGAACCCAATCCATCTACATCATCCTCACCAAACATCACTGACATCCATTATGTCATGACTTCAGTCAACGAACGTATGAGATTCCCTTGCTCTCTCTGGGAATCCTTAGATCATTTCACATATCAATGTCCTATGATCATTGAATACAGGAAACACCAAGTGACCCTGATTCAAACTCCTGCACCCTCTACATAATCGATGATTAACCCTACCCCATCATCAAAGATTCTTCATATTTCTCCTAAGCCAGAAGCACTCCCTACTCCTCCATGGTTCTTGGATGGCTTATACGAGTGTTTACCCCCAAATTCCCCCAATTCCCCCGTTCATTTCCCCACAGAAATTTTACGCCCAACTACCATTTATAACCCTCAGTATCTTGATATTTGGTTTATGTCGAGCGAACCATCGCAATCTCATTGCGTCATTCCCCTTTCTTCTTCATCACCAGAAGACAACCACACAGTGACAGTTACTGATATCACTCTTTTAGATCCCTTGTATTCCCGAAAATTCCACTGTGACGAGGACATACTCAATGAATTAACCACCCCCGACTACCCATGGGATGCACTACACCATAGAGCACTCTTCCTTTCACAGGAAGCCACCATGCCTACCTTCAACAACACCGCTAACACTGCAAAACGTTTTTTCTTTAACCACGTCATATCCCACTTTGGAGTACCACTCCAACTAGTCTATGATCACGGGAAACATTTCGAGGATGAGATTTTTGTCGAACTCTCATCCAGGTTAGGATTCTCCCACAAGTTCACCTCACCATAATACCCTCAGTCCAACGGATAGGTTGAAGTAGTTAAAAAGGTCCTCAAGACCATGTTGCAGTGCACGGTTAACAAACATAAGACCAATTGGCATCATATGTTATTTTTCGCGCTATGCGCTTACCGTACGACCGTGAAAAATGGCACTAGTTTCACACCATTTCATCTAGTCCACGGGGTCGAGGCCACTCTTCCTATCGAGTGCGAAATTCTCACCTTATGCACCACGATTGAGCTATTACCCGACACTGCTCCAATGGAACGACGTTTTCTAAACTTATAATCCCTGGATGAAGATTGTCGATCTTCATTACAGAACAATGAGGCAACCAAAAAATGGTCAAAATCCACCTTTGATCGTCATGTCAACCTTCGCTCGTTTCACGAAGGCCACCTCGTCCTTGCTTATGATATTGCTCATGATACCCTCGGCCATGGAAATTTTGAGTCACTATGGAATGGCCCTTACATTATCCAACATTGCCTCACTAAAGACACATTAATCTTGGATTCCCCTGAGGGCCTCTCTCTCAAAGAACTCGTCAATGAGTTGTACTTAAAGAAATTTTACTCCTAAGCATAGCCATTCTACACTAGGTTATTTCTTTTGTAGTGTTTTTAATCTTTTTTCCATACTTCACGTCTAAACTATCATATGTGTTATTGACAGATGCCTCCTTCATCGGCCTACCACATCGGTTACGCTGACAACGCCAGTCGTTGGACACAGAATCTCGCTTCGACTTCTTGGGCCCTCTATTTCCCCTCACATGAACTGCTCCACTCTAGTGGCATATGTTTGGGCTCAACAACCAACAACCAAGCCGAGTACACTTCCGTCATCGGTCTCCTCGCCGATGCTAGCCATCATCGTATTCGTCACCTTAGCATCTTACTAGACTTCCAACTAGTCGTCCTCCAGCTCAACAATGTGTACCGTGTCCGCAATCCTTGCCTCTTTCACAAATACCTGCAAGTTAGACTTTTATCTCAACATTTTGATTTCATTACATTTACACATATTCCAAGATAATTTAGTCAAATCATAGATAACATAGCTAACATTGTACTAGATTGGCATATATCACATCAAGACACCTTTACACACACATAAACCATCAGAAGTCTGTCACAGCATATAGATTAGACATCATAAACAACATTAAAAAATACACACACATGTAAACATCACAAAGATCCCAAAATGTATATATATATATATATATATCGGTCAAATGTGCCATCAAAATGTTTACAAAAAATAGAGTACATCCAGTACAAAATCCATAGGCCAGTGAACCACCTCGGTACAAAAATGGTGTCACCACACCAAATGGGCTCACCAGCCTATATAACATACAAAAATACATACATAGACACTCATGGTGCCTCTAGAGCACCATCACCTGGCCCTCCCTCAGGAGGTGGTGCCCCACCCGGTATCGGTCCCTCCAGACATGGAGGTAGTCGCCCAGTCATAGTATCACCTTCTATTGCTGCACTTCGAACCATGATCCACCACATCAATGGAACCCCCACACACTGCTTTAGGATTCCCTCATCCTAGATACACGACCACATGCCCTCAGGCACTCCCTGTAGCACCGCCTCCAAGTGGTGATGAATATCCTCAAACTCTCCCCTGACCTCGGTCGAAGGAGCATGTGATGGCCCTGCACCAGGGTCATCAAAACAACGTCTCCTAGCCGCTCTCTCATCACCAGCAGGTCTCGCCTTAGCATCCTCCCGTCGTCGTCTCTCTCCTTCCTGCGGCTCTCCTCATAGAGGTCTCACTGGTCCCTAACGAGCTGACGCTCTAACTAACTCAACCTCGCGCCCACGAGGTCCCACATCTACACATACAAACAAACAAAGGATAGCATCAACATCCATCTATACATAACACACATGCTATACTATCTAAATATCAAAACATCAAAAAATCACATCATACCTCGACGGTCGAACACCTCCCCTAGAGGTAACACCATCTCTAGATCATCCCAGAAGTCCACCCCATAGTACAGATACTGCAGTATGATCTGCGACATCTGTCACCACACCTGTGCAGCCTCGACCATGAAATAATGGCCACCCTCCCCACCACCGTGACAAATCAAGATCCTAGACCACCACCTCAGTCGCGTCTCTCGCGCACCAGGTGCACCCAATAACACTCTAGGGCGCAACATCGACACCCTCTCCAAAAACCATGCAACCAATATGGACCCAAAAGCGTACTCCCTTGAGTCCGCAACCCGACACCTGTCTAGCTTCCCTACCATATTGGCATGCAGTATCAAGTCCTAGGCAAATGCTCTCCTATTAGCACCCTCCCCAAATCCTCAGCTGACCACCACTGATCCGCTGAGTTGCGAGGGACCCATATACCCTCACAACCATCGATTCCACACAGCGATGAACCAGGGCATCCATAGCCCTGATACTCACCACGGAGCTCGACATAAAGTCACCCTCGTACAGTACCTCCGGCCTAAGGTATCCAACTGCCCATCCCTAGGTAATACAGGCTCCGCTGGTAAGGGCGTTCCCTGAAAAGGGGGCCCATTCAGAAAATATACATCCTCCACCGCAGTGAAGGCCAACTTCTCCTGTCACACCATAAAACAATGCAGATCTGGACTCCACATCCAAATCAAGAACTACAGGAGGTACTCTAGGGCCCATACCAAGGGGCACTCAAAGAATTTCAGCAACCCACAAGCTGCCAAAGTATCATGAACCACTGGCTCCTCATTGGTCACAACCTCCCTGAGCTGTGACCAATCTCTCTCTCTCCAGTGAACCTGCATCGTCCAAATGATCACCTCCACCCACATAATCCAATTCATGATCAGCCATATCAAACATAAACACATTAACATCTCCAAAAAAGGATAAGTTTTTCACATGTTAGCTTTGCCTCCAAAGCACGGTTGTTTAACCCCATAGGCACGCACACATGTGCACCTGTTCATCCCATAGGCATGCCCACATGCGCACCTATCATCCATACAGAGGTGCCTTCATGTGCCCCTGTCACATATACAGGCACGTATAATAGTACGCCTGTTCACTACACAACTGCACACGAATGCACAACTATTTAGCTTACAGGCGCGCATACCATGGATGCCTATTTACCCCATTATGGTGCCCCTGCGCATGGATATCCGCATTACAGGTGTGCACACATGCACATATATTTCTCGATCTCCTGCGCACTCGGGGGCCCACACCCACAAAACCCCCTGTACAACCCTCCGTACAGGCCCTGCCCAAAAATAGAAACCCTAATTTTATGTAGGACGATAAGACAACTAACCTGAAGCTCGCTGGTCCCGAATCGACTGCCTCATTCTCCCGAAATATCCAAATCTCCTTTGAATATATCTCGTCCATTCACTCTGACAACAGGTACAAATGAGGTGGCAGTGTGGGCCCTACAACTATATATAGTCCTTTTTGCAAAACTTCCAGACTCCATTTCGGGAGCTTCAGACGTCTGTTTTTCGATCTATCTTCAGCCATAGGATCAACACCCCGTCCTCTACATCAAGACAGTCCCTGGGCGATTTTTCATCCTTAGCCCCCGGGGAGCCATTTTTCCATATCCCGTTCAGGTACGCATGCTCATGTTAAAAAATTATCAAATAAATTATTATATGTTCGATTATCTTCAGATATTGTTCACGTCAGGTATTTGGTTGTCATGTGTGCAGGTACTTGGTCATCACACACCAGTGCGACCCCTTCAGGTATATAATCAACACTGGCATGTAATCATTCCCTCTGAATCTCAATTGCACCTCCAGTCACGCCCTCTGAAATTTGCCTTTAGGGTCCCTATATCCGGCTTTGCAGTACTATCACCTCCACTGCATTTTGGGTACTGTCACCCAGTAGCACTCTCCCCCACATGAGTTGTCCCATTCATAGCTCCCCTTGGCACTTTGACACTCATGTTGTTTTCAACCTTTAGGGATGGGAGTCCCGATAGTCTTACATCATGTCGCGAATAAGCCATATACTCCTTCTCCTCATTTTGCTAGCCTACCCAATGGACTCCCAGGGCACTTCCTCACAGTTTTATTTTGATTGCACTCCCGCAACACCATTTACCATCCATATCATCCACCGTCGGTTTGCCCATCTTCAGATTTCCCTCCATACATTGCCCTACTACAAAAACCCGCCTATGGGGCCCCAAACCTCCACTTGTTTTTTACACCAATTGGCGCCATCCTCAGGCCAAGCCATCTTACACTGGGGTACCCGTTTCTATATCTGCATTATTACCCCCACTGATTTTTTAATTTGTTTTGTAATTAAGTCGTTGTTTCTAGCATTTTACATAGTTTTTTTTCGTCACCTTTGGCGACCTTCTTGGAAAACGCAATCCATGTCACCCTTGGTTGGGGCATTCCTTATCACCTACTCCTGTTGACATTGTCCATAAACTCCGAGTATCCCACAGGCCACCTACCTCTGCTTTATGAGTTTGTTCACTTTGTCCTACCTCTGGCACAACTTATCCCACGTCTCATTGTCCCCCTGACACTCGACCTCGTTGAACGGTTGTGACCACTTATACTTCGCATATATCCCCAACCGAGGGTAATCTTCAGTCTCCATGCATATTGACTTCGTCCATGTACCTCCTTAGTTCTTGACCTCATCTAATGTATTTCACGAAGCCCTTTGCTTCTTGGAGTCACCTCTCCCTTTTTGTCGACATAAGCATAATTTCCAGAAGGGCGAAAATATCTTGACTCTCATTACCCTTATAATGAGGAGTCTCAGACAACACAGGGAGAACCATCATTGCTCTTTGCTATCGTTGACCCCCATAACATTCGACTTCAACACTTTCTCATGTTACAGTGGGTCTTACTTTGCCACTATTGCAGTTATTTTTTATATTTGCCGAAGACCTATGAACTTTGTTGGGCTATCAATTCCCACAGAATCAGTGATACTTCTTATAGGTGTCATTGCCTACTGTTCAGAGTATGTTCCTCATCAGAATTGTCCTATTCCTTTATCAAAACCTCCCCCGAGGGTGTTGTAGTTGTCTACATCAACACACAGTTTCAATTATTGTACAACAACCTTTTTTGAGTTACATGACACAAGCATGGGGCATGTCTGCCTCGTTTGTACACAATTTATTTTCCACACCTTGTAAAAGGTTGGGTCCTACATGTTCCCTTCTCCCTCCAATGGGTCACTCTTGATACTCTCACTATCGCTCTTTCTTACAACGATACTCTCAGTAGAAGAAACATTGATGAATTTCAACTATTCGTATGCTCCTAACCTCATCCATCAGGGGACATATGTTATCACTGAAATTTCTTTCGCAAATGGTTACATGAATCCATCATCTTCAAACAGCTATGAGTTCACCCATGGACCAAAATTACCAAAAAAAATCATTTCCAAAAGGTCCAAAACTATACAACCAATTATAAAATCAAGATGCGCTATGACTACATAGGGCACGCGCGCACATGCGCCATCAAGAAACGCTGGAAAAACGCATGATGCACGACTATGGACGCTAAAAGCTGCACACACCTAAGAATGACACATTTATGATGTTGGTCGGCCTCCCACCCACTTCTGATTCAGCTTCCAAGTCGATTTGACATCAAAATCTCGGCTGGATCCAGCTGGGTGGTTGGTCAAAGACCTAAAGGTGCCCTAAATAGCCCCTTTTCACAGTAAAAGTTGGTTGCACAATACCTCAAAGTGGTTCTATAAAAAAAGGCCATGGGTGCACTAAATTTTCAAGGAATTCATTCGCAAGGTTATGTTGCTGCTATTCTCTTATCAAGAGCATACTAGGACCATTCCGTTTGGGCAATCCACATCACCTTTTGAGTGGGTTAGCTTGGGATTCTTTCACCATTTCTTTCAAATTTCCAAGTTGTAAGAAGAGCTCAATCTTGGGGGTCCAAGAGCCCTCCCTTTCTCTTTGGTGTTTTATTTTCACTAATACAATCCTTTCCATTGGTGACATGAGTCTTGTTTCTTTCTTGTTCTTATGTCCTTATGCACAATAGTTTAGTTGTTTTTTTTTTCTTTCCTAGTTTAATTCTTAGCTTAGTCTTTTATGTTTATTCTTCTAACCCTTTCCTTTACTGTTGTCTTGCTTAGCTAACCCAACTAAGCTTGTAAGCAATTTTGTTTTGCTTGTTTAGGTGACAAAAGAGGTGCAACAACAGGAAAATTGTAAAATACAAAACATTGAATATGCGATGGAAGTCATCGCATAGAACTAACTATGACCAAGTAAGAAATTGTAATCTAGGGGCATGTCAACCACTTCGATATCAACCGAAACGGTTTTACCCTTCAATGTGACAGTGAAATATTGCAATATTCCATGAGGTTGGAAACCATGTTCATCAAATGCTTTCAGGTTGGTAGGAGACTAGTTAATTTTAGGAGAACCAATGGCTCTCTAGTAAAGAAAATACATGAGACATGTGGAGAATACTTCATCCGAAACAATGCGATGGATGTTCTTTCCACCAACCAAAATTTGAATTTGTAATGCTAGGTGGTGTGATATCCTCTCATTAAAATAGTCCAGATTAAACATAATCAGATTCAATTCCTATGGATCCATAGCCCCGATGGATGACAACAGGGTTCTACATGGAATTGGATAGTTCTGTATAACTTTGAGGGATGACATAGTACAAGGCCCTTGCACAAACAATATTGTAGTTTTGGGTGGCGCGAGAACTTGGAATAAATGACACTTTTCGAATTGTGACTCTGGGAGGGTGCAACATTGTGTCAGAAATTGGCTTCTCAATATGAAGAGGGGTGGAAGATGGAGGAGGAGTGGATGTGGAGGGCTGACCGATAGCCTTTCCATTGGCATGATAACTTGGAATTGTGTCATAAGTCTTTTCTCGAGTTGTTAAATTAACCATCTTAAACATATAGACCTTAGAGGCGCTTGAGGAAGCATCCCCATTATGGGAATGACCTGTGTTTCCCCCTTGTGGAGGGGCATGATTTTGTGCAACCATATGTTGTTGTTGAACTTGGATAGGGTTAGTTAACACTACAGGTTGGGAGGTACCCTTTATAAATTTAGTGATTTCCTCATGATGAGGGAAATATTTTGTGTAGTGGTCTTCCTCACAAATCATGCAAGGAAACTTAGCTTTCCTATTCAGTGGAGTATCAACAATCTTTGTAGTATCCTACTGGTTAGAATATTTCTTGGATTTACCCGTATTTTTCTGATTTCCTTTTGGTTTTCTAGATGAAGTGGATTGGATTGCATTCACCTTGTAGGTATGAGTATGAGAAGAAGTAGTTTTGGTGTTTGAAATGGAAAATAATTTTGGAGCAAGTTTTGTTAGATCATTCGATGGGTGAGGAGCATGAGGGATCAGATCATAAAGTGTGCCAGACTAGGAATATACCAAGTCCAAATATCGATCACGACTAATATCCTGCTCCTGAACAACAACACCTCCCATGGAAACACCGTGAGAAATGGGTGACAATAGTGACTTTGCAAACCAATATGCGAGGAGTTGGTCTATAATCAAAGCTTTAATCAAACATCTCCTCCATCTCCACTCATGAATATGATCAGATATGTAGGTGGAAGAGGATTTATAGAGTGAGGTCAAAATCTCTATACCAATATCATACCATATAGGCAACTGGAAATGCATAAGTAAATCCATGGAAAGAGAAATAAATTTGACAAAGGAGTTACGTGAAAACTAAATATACCATTTGGCTACTGCACATGTAAGTATTCTCTGAAAAATCCTCAGACAAATGGATTCATCCATCAAAGATTTGGAAGAAGACCATAAATGTAAAGTCATAACATGATTGCTAGGATCTTCCCTAGGTTTTTTGTCGAATTTCGGGATGTCAGACGATAATTTGGCAGGGATGGAAGGCCAAAATGAGGCATGTTGAATGGGATCATTTTTCAAACACGATAGATCTGGCAGATCTAACATAGAAAAAAAATGGAATTTGTTGGTTATCATCTAGATACTGGTGGTAACTATGTGGCATGGGAACACCAATAGGACCATATCCAGGTTGTGGTGAGACGGAAAAACTAGATGGTCCTCCTATGTACGGTGACTTCCTGAGTTGTCCACCCATGTAAGGTGGTTGTCCTGATTTTCCACCCATGTATGGTGGTTGTCCTAGTTGTCCACCCATGTACTGTGATTAAGGAGATTGACCTCCTACATACTGTGATTGGCCTGATGGTCCCCCCATGTATTGTGATTGAAGGGAATATTGTTTTGGAATCATGGGGTTACATATTGATAGGGAAAAGTTCCTTGCTGAGGAATTTCCGTCGGATTGGTTTGACCCCACAAAGGATTAGCAAATCCTAGATATGTTTGTCCAAGATACATGTCAGTGGTAGTAGGGATAGAAGGAATTGTAGGAGAAACTTTCCCCCATAATTGTTGATGATGAAACCACATAGGTTTTCCCCAAGTAAAAAGTTTCCCTCCACCTGAAGGTTCTCCCCCAAATAATGGTTAGTCTCCCATTAAAGATTGACCTACAATATATGGTGTAATCATCTATAAAGTTGGAGAGGGAGGTTGAGTATCTTGTGTAACTATGGTTGAGTGAATGAATTGACTTCCAACCATATGAACGATGGGACAACCAAGTAAACCACTTGGTGTGTGGAAATAATGAAGCAGGAATATTACCTGACCCATGTGCGAAGGGAGATGTATTCAAAAGAGGTTGTGTCAGGGTTACCTGGGTCACCAGAGTTCCCAATAAAGAAGAAGCACCAACAATGTAAACTATAGGAGTTGTGGATAAAGATAAATTCCCAAGTCCTTCAAAAAAACAAAAAATAGGTGGGTTCATGCCAAAAGATTATGTAGTGGTTGAACTGAGTGGTAAATTATAAGAATAATAGGCATCAATATATCTCATGGATGGTGGATCAATGAATGGTAGGCTGAGTGGATCAGTAAAAGGAGGATTTTCATAAGATGCAAGGCTTTCTATGAAGGTTGTGATCGATTATTCTACGTGTTGGACACTTCCAAGAGCTACATTCCCGATCTTAGAAGTTTGATCTTTGATCATTCTTTCATAAGAAACATTATGTTGAGGTTCTTGAACTTCAAGATCCATACCTGGTATACTGTGATATCTTTGATCCTAATGATGACTACAAAAATCAGAGAAACACACTCCTCAGAAAACTAAAAGCAATTAACCAAGAAACAATAGGTTCAAGGATCTTCCGAAGATTATATTTCAAGCCTCCAACGAAGAAACGAGAATCATTTACCCTAACCTCCACGTAACAACCCTTCTTAGTGCAAGCAACTCTCACTTTCATGGGATAACCCTCCAAGGGTCCTGGAAGTGTGATACGACGTACACCCCTGGTAGCATGGGAATCCCCCCACAATAACCTCTGTAGATACCTAGGAAATTCCACTAAGGTTACCGACTCGCATTCACAATATGCCCCTAGGAGGGTATAATACAAAATTGGGACCGAACATATGGGAATGATATCAAAGTTTGAAATTTTTCTAGAGGACTGAAGACAAGTAGACCGATAAAAATCCCAAGGACCTTGAATGGATTCGAGATTCATGAAGCTCCGAGACCAAATGAAACTAGTAACACTTCAAGAAAACCCCCAAGTATATACTCTTTCCACTACGAATGGCCAAGCATTGGATGGGTAATCTCTGTTGCTCTTCCACACGAGACCTCATGTTTAGCCCCTGTGTTAGAGGGGGTTCCCAAATATTCTTATACAAAAGTTGGATTTGTTAACTCTTTAGTGTTCTATAGTCTCTTTAGTAGTCTTGGATGATTTACTCACTTTTCCTAGTCCAAAGACCCTAATCCCGTGCTATTGTTGGTGTGCTAAAACAAAAAATGTCTAGTGGATTTTATTAGCACGTGGTTTATTTTAATGTCTCTTTACTCATAAGGTTCATAGAGATGAAACTGATGATGTGTGAGACTCAAATCCAATAGAACAAAAAAAACGTATATGCAATTCATTCTTTTTGATGAATTCTATGTATGGGAACACTAGTACATTTGGGTAATTTTTCAATCATGTGTTTTTACCCCACCAAATTCACCTTTCTTCATTAAGATATTCTTTATGTTTGAACAAAAACCCGAGGGAAATTTAATTCTTTGAATGACTTCTTTTACACCATTGCTTTGTTGCTATGTTAATAACCATGGAAGGTTATTTTGGTCTCCATCACTATTTGATCAGATCCCACTTTTCATTGCATGATTGGCTTCCTGAATGTCATTACATATTTTGACAAATTTTCCTTTATCTCTCCTGCTATCTATGATTTGCCATAATGTTTCTGTCAAATTCTTCCCGATATGCATTGTATCAAACAAATGAACTATTTTTATCTCTTCATAGTAAGAAAACCTCATGAATTGAGTGGGCTAACATTTCATTCCTTGTAGAAGCCCATTATTACTACCTTCATGACGACGACATTGATGAGGCACACAAAAAATCAGAACACTATTTATCAAATGCAATAAAATAAATTGAATAATTAAAATAAAATTTCAAAACATGATTCCATTTACGATACATAAACAAAATGTGTACCTCAAAGATTAATTATGTCATATGCCAACTTCCATAGGAGAGGTTCCATTCCTTTTGGTTTTAGTCTAGTATCTTGTTTCCCATTGAAAAGATATTTTTTCAATAGTATGATACTTATGGTTGTTAGAGAGAAAGTGTATATCCTCAGCAAACACCTCATTTCCTAAACTTTTTGACTGACAAGATTTCATCTTAGGACCACAAACTAGACATGAAAATTTACCCTTTGTTTGAAGACCTGCAACAGATGGATTGATGTGAATTATTAATATACTAAAGGATTATTTAAACAACATGCATGATATATTCAATTAATTATATACTATTCAAACGTCAAATATGGAACGTTACATACCACAAAAATGTGTTAGTCCTGGGGCATCATGAATTGTCCATAAAAGTATTCCACATCATTGAAATCTCTTCTTCCCAATTGGTTTACAGATGTCATACATAGTGATGCCCTCCCATAACTTTAGTAGCTCATCGATAAGAGGCTCGATATACACATTCATATATTTAACTTGGTACTTACATATTTGTTTGAAATTACACGAAATTACTACCATGGTATGTATATATACGTAAATAAATAAATAAAAGATATTATGCAAAAAAAGAGAAAAATAAAAAATTTACATTATGTAAACAAACACCTGGAACAATCATTATTAACATTATGTGATCCCTCTTGATTTCCATACAAGGAGGAATGTTATTCTTGATAACAAAAATAGGCCACACTGAGTAAACAAACTGAATCTCTCCAAATGGATTAACATCGTTAGTTGCCAATGAAAGCCTAACATTACGAGGTTCATCTGTAAATTATAGCCATTTTGCAACAATTTCCTTAAATGCATAACCATCTGCAGGCATTCAAAGAACTCCATCTTCAATTGTCTTTCATGCATGGTAATCCATAAACTGTGCTATGCTTTGGCACATGAATAGTCGTTGGAAATGTGGAATTATGGGAATATGTCAGAGAACCTTTCGAGGCACCATTTTTGTTACTTGATCGGTTTGATATCTACTAATACCACATACCGAGAATTTTGTTTTCAACGCATGTTGTCCACAATATATAATATTATCATCGGGATATGCATCTACACTTTCATACTCCATTCCAATGTATTTCATAATGGCATGTAAATATTGATATGTGCGAGGTAAAATATTTGACGAGGGTAACAAAAATTCACTTAACAATCTAAAACATAAAAAATAACTCGTTAATGTAAAGAATAGTAATTGTAAATATTCCATTTTTATTTTACACATTAATTAACACTAAAAAATGGGAAAAAGTCAACCTTTATGTAGATGTGATGAAACATATTACATACCTTAGGATCTGTGTCATACAAGTGTTCGACAAATGATTCATAACCTTTAAGTTCACCAGCATCAATGTAGTGGAGAGAATATTTTCTCTTGACCCTTTATAAAGTCGTTTATTTTCCTTTTCAATCAGAGGTTCATCATAAATACCATCACTACTGTCCCCATGATCCTCATCTAGATGACCGAATAAGTCTTGGATCATTTGATTTGTCCAATCATCTTGAATTATGTTATTATTGTCATCTACTTCCATGGGATCATTAACTTTATCTTCATTATCTGCTTCATGTTCCTCATCTTGTACAACATCTTTTTTTCTACTACTTGGTGCTTTCTGCAGAAAGTTAGGGGGAAAATATAACATTATAATTACAAACAATCATGAAAAATTAGTGAATTTATAAAATAGTATAAAAGTTTGAGAATACAATCAATATTAAAATAGATAATGAATATATATATATATATATATATATATATATATATATATATATATATATATATATATATATATATATACCATGGGACAATATTCATTTGATCCCCCGTCCATGTGCCCATATTTTCTACAATGTTTTTTAGATGTTTCTATTACAACTCTTTTGGGACATCTATTACAATAATTTTTGCAAGGGAAATAACATTTATCGTCACCCTTTTCACCCTCTTTAATTTTTTTCCCACCTCTAATGGTTTCTGACATTCTTCCCCACGAACATATACTAATGATTATATTTTAAAATTGAGTGGTGTATAATAGAATATCTATTATATATTTCTATTATAACATATGAAAAAAAACCTATTTTTTGTTTGCCAAGAAGACCTTATACCCTTTTTGAACCGTCATTGTTATAGAAAACTTGTCGCAACATCTGTAAAATGCAACATATTTATAGATTTTATAATGTTGAAATTTCGACGATAGTTGACCAAGTTAATGTTGACTTTGAAAAATAGTGGATGACCGTTGGGGGGCGGGGGGACCTAGTGTCCACACCATCATAAATGAGATGCATATTTGTTGTAGTCGCAAGAGAGATGACCTTCAGAAGCCATCGCTCTTGTGACAATTTGGAAACTAGGTCGCACGTGCGACGATATCGGGCAATATGGAGAGAAAAAATAAAATTTCCTCTATTTTTCGACAGTATGGCCAATTTTGTCCATAACGTCGCAAGTAGATCATCACAATTTTTCCAATATGTAGTAGTGGAAGGAGAAGAGTTCTATTATTCTTAACACAAGAAAGTACTCAAAACTATGCAACTTTCAATTTCTAGGAGCAAGATGATGCCAAACTACCAAACAAATGTTTCCGAACTCCAAATTCAAAACTAGCTCTTTCCCAAATGTGTACCAAAACAAATTTCCTAATAATGCAAAAAATTATTTGTTCGATTATGTATGCAATGAGATATGCAATCTTTTTTGCTTCTTAACTTTCAAGTGAAATGAAAGAGATCAATGTTTGACACAAAGAAATAAGAAGAAAAAAATAAACCAAACAAAGCACACTAAAAAACTGATGATAAATGAAAGAAAACAAGTATAAGAATGGACTTCACAACTTGTTCAATCAAGAACTCAAAGATGTAAAAGAGAAAGAAGACAAACACTCTTGAAAATCCTAAAAAATGAGTAGCAAGAATCAATATTCAAGGATGGGTTGTGGTAAGAAAGAGAGTCCTAGTCATTCAGAAAGTGAGATGTTTCAACAAAGACAAAAAGGCTCAATACCAAACAACCTTTGCAAACTCTAATTGATGAAAAATTCTAAACAATCAAGTAATTTGAAATCTTTGTGAGACGAAGATAAGACAATTGAAAGGTAGGATGAACCAAGGGATCTAGTTAACCCAAGGGAACCACACAATTTCACAACTAGGAGAATTTTGCAAACTCAAAGAAGGGAAATAAATGAGGGGTGAATGTCAATTTCTCAAGAAAACAAAGTCAAATATAAATCAAGAAACTCTGGGATAAAAGCCTCTTAACATCAGACTAAGCATAATCAAGCAAAAACTCATAAATTAACTTAAAATAAGAGACCAATGGCCATGTTACTAAAGGAAAAAAGTGCTATGGTGCTCCCTAGGAGGCTAAAGGGGAGCATTAGTCAGGCCAGTGGCACCCTGGTATCAACTATGCAGGGGAGTGTTGGTCCTAAAAAATATTAAAAATGGCTTCCAAAATATAAAACTCAGTAGAGACTCAGTCAATGACTCTGTAAAATATTCAATCAAGAAGAGGGAAGGGGAAATTACTCAGAATCAAGCATCAAACAAACAAGATCTAATCAAAAGAAGGAATTCAAGACGAACCAAAGGAAAGACTAGTAAAAGTTGATCTCGAGTGGAGTCCCCATTTTTTTGTTATGAGAAATATTACTCTGTGGACAGGCTAAGCTCCCATTTGGACCAAGACCCCTTATTTGGTCCAAAGAGAGAATAAAACAAATGACTTCCACTTTCCCTTTAAATCTAACTCAACCAATCAAGAAAGAGAGAAGAAGAGTGTGGCATACCTTATTTCGATGTTCATCCTCGATACTCCAATCCTTGGGCTTAATATCCAATATCCTCAATGTAGATGAGTTTATGCAAATACCAACAAAGAAACTATTCCTTCTACTCTATATGATTAGATAAAACATATCTATCTACGAAGATTGAAACAACAATAGACAATCAAATGTAGAACACATGAACCTGAAGGGAATAGGCCAAGTTTATATTAAGTGGAAAGATAATGCAAGTACTTACAAATCATGTTCGACGATGCAGTAACTTCTCCAAGCTCTCCTCATCCATGTCCTTGCATGAATCTCTTACAATAAGAATGATGATACTTCAAATATAATTTCCTCCCACCTTCACCTTGGAAATGCCTTTAATGTATAGGATTGGGAAGCTCAACCACCATGAGATAATATGGGAAATGGTTGAGGATATGGATCCATGAGTTAGGATTTGATCCTAAGATAGTTCCATATGAGAGGATTCGACCCAAAACAACCTCCTCCCTTAAGAGTTCCCCCTTAAGAAAAGTTGAGATGCACCATATTTTTCACTAACCACACTAGCTCTCCCTTTGAGTGAGATACATAACACCACTATCACTCCCAAAGAAAGGTAGGGGGAGTGTTGTATCTCCCTAAGCATGAGTAGGGGAGCGCCACCCTTCATAAATGGTCAAATTTTCCAAGTAAAAGGTGTGGTTACAGACTTCAAATGGTGGGTTTTCTCTTCCAAACTGACTTAGGGATTGTGACAAATGTGTTTCATGGTGTCAACGGGTTGCGACACTTATCAAAATGAATGTGACACTTAGTAAGGTGAATACGACACTTGATATTGTGCATGTGACACTTAACAAGGTGCATATGTCGTTTGCGACACTTAAGTGTGACATTTTGATGTGTAACACTCTTCTCATCGAGATATTTCCAATGGCTGTAAGCATGCCCAATTCCTATCTTGGAAGAAAAATTTACAGCCTCCCAAAGTTTACATACCTTCATTTTCAAACAACTGCCTCCTTTCCATTTGGCATCCATGAGGCTCCTTGTCAATCGTGCCATTCGATGTGGCACCGACATGGCACTGATGTGGCATTTGCCACTTGGATCATCAGTTCTTCCTGATCATCGATCTCGTTTACTTAGGCCATTCCTTCATCATCATAGGGGTTCTTCTCTTACAAAGTATAAGTCCCAAAATTTCCAAGCTCCGACAACAAACTCTAATGGGGGCATTCCCCATATCCGATGGCTCCTAGGATCTGACCATTAACGACTTAAACCTTATCAACAACTCCATTGTCCATGAAGATCAATGTTCGTCCCTTAAACTCTTCTTACATGGTTATGTGAGATCCATGAAATATTGATGATTGTCATTCCTTCCTCGTTTGCCTTCTGATAAACAACCATTTTTGATCCTCAAACCTTCATCGTTGTCGAAAGTTTGGAGTCTACAACCCAACTTTACCAACTTCTCACTCCTGACGATGATGTGATCATGATCGAAAACTATCATTACACCACACCCGTGCACCGATCAATAGGATAGATTATCCATTCCTATCTTTGTCAAATAAACGACCTGTTTGTCCTTAGGACTTGCTTAATCAAAAGGATCCTAAAAAATATGATGGTGGAGATGAGTCATATGATATATCTAAGGCCCACAACTTCTCATCGTCCACTCACCTATCACCTCTACCAATGTTTCCACTGTACCTCCTACCATGGAAGTACACACCATCCTTCTACGATGTCAGTTGGAACATGGAACTCATATTGCGTCATGAATCTCTTCCTCGAAATTCCAAATCCCAATGACATGTGGCACAATCACTACTTTCCATATGGACCACCTATGGTATGACATGTCACCACTGAGAATATGGTCCTTCCACTTATGTGTTGACACATGTCCACAATATATTGGCTGGATTTTGTTGTATGACATTATCCTCCTCCACTCACAAGTTAACAAGGGAATTTTAGAACTTTGACCCACTGGTGTATTGGGAAACTGGCCCATTGAGCCATAGAGACATGAGAATCCCTCCTGAGCTTGGTCCATGGGATCGACGAACAAGATATATTGGCCCACAGATCCAAGGAATAAGATCTAAAGGAGATATATATATGGTTCCATCATCCAATAATGATCAAAGGGATGTCGATCAACCTCCCATCCGATCCTGCGGCTGTTGTTCCCCAAGTCTTCATCCTCATTGATACTCTTGGCCAACATGCAACCTTACCAACTTTCCAAAATCCAACTATGACACATCTGGATATGACGATCTAGATATCATTTTCATTACCTCCAGTAAATTGATGACCTTTGTTCTTTCTCGCAACCCCTATCATCATCGACACTATGGGCCATCACTCACATTACTAATCATCTTCTCTCGACGATGTTGCTTTCCCCAACTAAGGGCTAATATCTCTTTGCTTGCAGATCTGACGACCAAGATATAAAGGTGATGACCTAAGTACAATTCCGATCGACTAGGCCCACACTCGACCCATTGGCCAATTCAAATTTTAACATGCATCATCTCAAGGGACACACTAACTACCACAACGATGATCCTCATCAACATGATGTCACCTTCCCCATTCCTAACTTGAATGAAACCTATGAAAAATCTATGGTTAATATTAAGTCTTGCATCAACACTGATCAATGGTTCTCGTTAACCCTCAAACCCCTATCTTCGTTGGCACTCTTTAGACCAACACTCAACCTCACCAACCTTCTACTTCTGACAAAGATGACACTGGCATCAACGGTCCATATCTCATTGGGATCACTCTCGACGAATCGACGATCGCCATTTTATCTCAAGGTATTGTTTATTGTCGTCGTCAGAATTCACATGAGTCTCGACACTTGTTTGTTCTCGACGACGATTCCTTTCCTGACGAAGGAATATGACTTACTCATCATGATGATCCAATGGTTGTATATCCTTCCGACTCAAGCACATAGTCTTCTTACGGGAAAACAATCCAATCTTGGACTTAACCGATTTCACATATTTTTTCAAGTATTTACTAGACTGTTAAGGGCTCTCGCCTTGCTTCGATACCACTAAGGAATTCTCTCTTCACCTCTTAGGTGGAGATTTGTGTTCTCCAAGCCTTCCATACCATGGCAGGGAATTTCTCCATGAGAGATTAAGGCTCTCTGAAATACACAAAGACCTCTCTCGATCCACTGTTATGGATTAGGGTATCATCCTTTCGAGGAGAAAGGTTATATCACTTCCTTTCCCTAATGATTTATCCTTTGTTTATTATCTTATAAAGTTTGTTCCTTCTCGCATGAAACAAATTACAATAATTATATTACTGTGCATGCTAGAAGCACAGACACATGCTTATCTATCTCCTTCCAATTTCATGCCATTAGTCATGAATTTACTTCCATTATGTTATTATGAAATGTTCCTTTCATTCAAGATAAAATACGGGGTTCTCATGTTCATATTTGTAATACACAAGCAATTCCATTCCATTACTCAATCATCTAAGTATTAAGGCTTCCCAATGGAACAATATCAACCCATTAACTAGGCATACACATTTACAACACAATTACAAGCATCAATCCTTTGTTTCCATTCACCTACATAAAGTAAACGAAAACTTATATATTTCATGAGTTGTAGCCAACCAACTAATTGTGGGTGTACGCCTTTCCACCCAACCATAGGCTCTGATTTATTAGTGATTTCATAAGCAAGCCACCTTCGTGCCAAGACATGATACCACAAGGGAATCTCTCTCAGGTTATCAAGAATATTGGCATGTGAAGGCCACTCTCCTTCACACCACTACTAGTAGCGAATTCCTCATCCCCCCTAGCTCAGGCCTCTTCAAGGTTTATCAGATTTCTTCTAGCATCAAACTCGCGACCTCTTAGCTCAGGCTGGGTTCCTGGTCTCTCTAATGAAGCATGCAACTAGATCCTTCCTCTGAGACTCGTGTCTCCTTTCACATGTGTTGGCTTCCTCTTCTTCGCACATGTGTTTTCTTCTATTGCATGAGTTTTCCTCTCGCTCCAACACCCTTTCTCTCTCTCTGTTCTTTTCTGAGACCAAAAATATATTTTTTTAGTTATCTCATCAACCATAACCACCCTTCCAGTTATGTATCTTTTCCAGCATGCACTCATGTATTCTCTTCTGCCTCTTCGACAAAATTTCCTTTATCTCCCTGTGTTTGCTCACAATCGTTCTTCTTCTTCTTCATCTTGAACTCTCCTCAAGTTCTCCTTATGCGACCCCCATTCATATGTCCCCTGCATGTAATCACTTAGGAAGGTTCTCAACCTGACTCCTTGTTTTTCTCTTGTCAGAAGGAACTCATGGGGTCAATCTGGGGTTGTATAATTGGTACTTTGTTGTACCTTTGTCTGGCAGTTTATATTTTCATAGCCAGGCCTTCCATGCTTCTATTCATTGAGGGTGGTTGGTTTTTCAACTACCAACCCTCCTCTCATTAGCTATTTGTCTTCTGTTGCAAGTGAGAATAAATTATTTTTATTCCCTCCACATTATTCATCAAGGTGGATTGGGATCATTTACACTTGAATCCCCTTTCTCTACCCCATTACCAATCCCTCTCGTGGTATCATGACCAATACTTTCAAAGCTTCACCCCACAATCAACTGTTATCATTTTTAATCAAACAATAATACATTTACAATGTTCATATGCAATCATGATTAATTACAAGCTGAGAAAAACATAAGTATTACATATATCAAAAATCAATCAAAAATTGAACATTTTTCACACACACCAAATTTTTAAGTTACCTAAAATTTAGAATATAAAAATACATACAATTTTTTTTTAAGTTAACTAAGATTTAAAGATAAAAAAAAATTTGAAAAAAAGCCCAATTATTTACATAACAACGTATCTATATTACTAAACCATATGGAATTGCATAACATAACATCACATCTCAATCGCTCAAGTGAATTATATTAATATAAGTTGAATATAACTTAATTGATTTTTTTCCCTAAAATCAATCATTTCTATAAATTTATACTTTAATTCATTATATAATATTAAGCAATATTTTAATTCATTCTATAATATTAAGCAATATTTTAATTCATTATATAATATTAAGCAATAAAAATATATATACACTCGTAGGGAATTTATTAGCAACATGTCTATAATTCACTCTAACCCTAATATGTGGTGATCTTTTACAAGCATGACATGTCAACACTATAAACGATGATCTTTGCAAGCATCCATGCACATAATTTTGTCATTATTGTCATACACACAATCAATGGTAATAGTGTGGTGCCACACACCACATCACACCTTCAACGACCCACTTGTGAGCATCGCATCATGTCAACATCCCTTGTTCTCTCTTTCATGTTGTTGGCAACCCTTGGATTTAAATGTTGACATCGTATTCATACATCTAACCATATTTATCCTTCACCCATAATAATATATAGATGAAAGTTTGAAGTTTGTTCAACAATATAAATTGAGTTATCTTATGGCTATTATATAGTTTATGGTTATTACCTACATTATCGCATTTTGCAAAATTAAATAAAAGAAAAATTTAAAGATCAAATTATATTAATTTGATTTTTATATAATAACCAATTAATGATTATGTTAATATTAAGAATTATGTCGAGATTTTATTTGGGTATGTAATAGTAGGTTGAAATGTCCATTAGATTAGTAAGTGTGTAGTTATGGTGGTCATTCAATGGAAGGTGGATTAGGTCCATTATGTTTGTTATTATTAAAAAAGATTAACTAGTTAGTTAGCATTGAATAACGTAATGTCATGTTCATTATTTTTGTCTACCAATTTGTTTGTGGATGAAAAACTATGGATCTTTTCAACTTGATGTTTATATTCTTCCAATGTGTAGTACAAAAGGGACTAAGATATCTAGTATCTCTATTCGAGATGATGCTCCTTGGTATACCAAAGTGAACCCAAAACATTTCAAAGAACATGTTTGCTACATCTTGTCCTTTGTTGGTCTTTTTACGGGGAATGAGAATGCACATCTTGGTAAACCTATAAACTACCACAAACAAATAATCATGTCCCTTCCTTGTTCTTGAAAAACCACCCACAAAATCCATGGAGATACTCTCGCAGGGTCTAGTAGGTATAGGTAGGCGATGTTATAAGCCTTTCTTTATGTTACCAAACTTGTTGGTACAACACAATATGCATCCTCTAATAAACTAGGCTACATTTTCTTGCATCACATACCAATACACATACCTCTGTAAATTGAATCTTTAAGGCACAAGGCGAGTCAACAACAAGAATCAAAGTCATTACAACAATATACCCATTAAGAGCTCAACATTTCACTTGTAGGAATTGAACATGGGCGGAGAGGATACAAATCATTCCTCCCAACCACCCAAGCTAAACCCAATTGACTAATTATCAACTATATTGTATGTGATATATAATATTTAATAATTAACCAATTATATTATATATAATAACGAATTATGTATTATATAAAATATTTATAAAAAGTATATATTATTCTTATTTTTTAGAAGGTTGCTTCAGTTTTTTCTCTAGAATCAAAGACGATCTCCCTACAACTCCATCGATTTGATATATTATATGATATACTTTCACTCAATATTTAGTGCACTACAACCTTTAAAAACTTTTTCCTTTAAAACTTTGACATAATGAAAGAATAACATTGACGAGGAACATGAAATGGGAGGACCAAAATGTTTAGAACCTTCCAAGAGGATTTGGTAAAATCACAACAAAAAGAATATGGTCTCGTCAAAGTGATGTATCATCACATTGAATTATAGTTTAATAGAAAAATATTAACCCAGGGTATTTTGAAGGAGATTGTGAAAAATGGTATATTAATAGTTTTAATTTCCAACGTCTCTTTGATCACTTTACTCTACCATACAAAGACAAGATCATTGAGGTAAGTCGAGCTAGTTATGACTACTAGTGTTCAACTTCCAAAGTCTCGCTTGGTATTGTTCTCCCATATCCACAACTAACCTTTTATAGTGACGTGGATAATGTTTTGGATGGAGGATTCTGTTTATTTGGATTCCATGATCGTGCTAAGTATTTGGAGCATAGTTCTCAACCCTTTGAGCATATGAGTCATTAATTGGGAGTTAGCATAATCGCCTGAGCATAGGACCTCAATGTATGGAAAAAATTCCAGGAATACTTCAACATTGCACTTTGCATTTGCACATGGGGCCTAGGTTTATATATGGGAACCTAATAAGAAAACATATGGTTGATGGGTTGGAATTCAAAAATCAATAGAATTTAAAGAAATCAGGTCAATAATAATCGTTGAATTGGAACTATAGAAATCAAATATTTTAATTTGATAATAGTGAATTACAATTAAACCTCACCTTGATTAAAATTTTAGTAAAAATCATCTCAAAATATAACAAATATTCTTGAAATACTAAATATAAAGTATTTTATATTATCATTACTTCTAACTTCTAATGTTTTCGAAAATAAATCTCAAATTAATTCAAATCATAATAGAATCACTTTGAAATATGACAAACACTTTATATTATTAATTAAAAGAAATATATATAATAACTAATTATATTATATATATATATATATATATATATATATATATATATATACATATAATTGAATTATATTTTAACAATTTTTATATATATTATAATATAACTCGTTAGTTAAAACTAACTAACTACGCTATATATTATATTATAGAACTAATTAACTATAATTTAATTAATTGATGAGTATCAAGAAGGAATATTGTCTCTGCGGTGAATACATTTGGCGATGAATATATATTTCTAGTGAATATTGTCTATGTGGTGAATACATATTGTTAACACTCAAAGTCACACCTAGACTGTTGTAGATGTAAGCCTAATACCAATCACAATGTGAATAATAATGTTTTAAAAAGTGTGGCAAATAGATGTGAAACTCACTTTATGATGCCAATCACAAAACCTTCCATGAAATACACACTAGAAAGCAAGGCTTTGAATAACTTCAAATCAATGTTAAGAGATATAAATGAACGATATAAGACTTAGCAAGGAAAGTGAAATATGTGTATCGGTTTACATCAGGTATTTCCGGAACACATATAGAAGAAAACTCATTTGAATAAGAACTTGTTAATCCAAACAGAAAATCACTTTGATCAACTTCCATAAAATATCACAATAAATTATTTACTGTAATAAAGAAACAAGCATCATGATGAATCCTTCATGAGAGATTAATACCAAAGTGAGACATAACATAGATGAAAGTAAGAAAAAGACTGATTTTTCACCATTAAAGATTCTTGAGTCTAGTACATTCATCAGGAAAAACTATGTTACAATAATAAGAGACTAAATATAAGAGTCATCTCCTCAACCATTCGAACCTCCTATCTAGTTACAATCTATCTTAAATAACAAAATCTCAAAGAAAATCCTCTTTAGAATTCACCACCTCATTTCATCATAGGATCTATGCCTTAGAAAGGCGTGGTAACATGTGTACAACAAGCAGATAACAAAATGCTATTTTGCAAGAAAATGTTGGCAACATATTGAACAACCCTTAACAACTGGTGATGTGGCTTTACTGCATGCAACTCCTTGAGGTAGGTGGCCTTCTAATATGCCAATGAACCTATGAATGTTGGTATGAGTTCAACTTGATACCTAGCAATCCCTCTCACCTTCAAAATCTTCATAAATGTAAGTTCGCAGCATAACACTGCAAACTGAAACTGTCCTAAAACACCCAGTTCATAACGCCAATGAGTCCAGGCACTGCGAACTTTCATGTAGAATCATGTTTTCTTGTAAAACCGATTCCAACCTATAAAACTTGTACCAGAAGGAGGATAGGCCTTCCATAAATGTTTCAAACTCCATTCAACATGAAGTCATCTTTGGAAAAAAAATATGAAGATGCTAAATTAAGCTCAAAATCCAAAATCATCACTAAATGTTTTAACTGCATGAAAAAAGTAAACCATGACAAAAATGATGTTGATGTGGAAGATCATCTCGTATTCATCTTTTGGTTCTGGTACTCCTTATAGTAGCCACCTTAGCCAACATATCTAAATTCCTTTTTGCCACTTCCTCTCTGAAAGTCTGTAACTCTGCTTTTAATTTCTTGATTTAAGCTTGGCAAACTCTCTTATGCTTATATACATTCTTGAGTTTCCTATGAAGGGGAAAATACCTCTTAGCCATGAACCTTGCTTTATCAATTGTCTCCTCATTTATATCTAACATCTCCTTTAGCTTGATTTGGGACTCCAAATCTTCCTTTTTTAACTTGTCAATTTTAGTTTTTGCATCCTTAAGTTGCCTCCTGAGTCTTTTGAAAGTAGGGTTACTTTCATGAGGAGGAGTGTTGATATCAATAACCTCCATGGGCTTCTTGGAAAACTGAACTTAGTCCTTTTGCTAAGTTGAATCTTTTGTTGTATCATCTTCCATAGGGACATACTATTTAGTTGTTGATCTAGTAAAAGGTCTTCTAGATTTGACTGTTTCTACAACAACTGGTGGTGAAAAAACAAGTTTTTTTCCTTTCAACTTCCTTGCTTTGCTTGATGGTATTTCCATAAGTGTAGGTATTTCCACAGGTGAAACTTTTCTGTTAGGAGGTTGTGAGGGACCACCTTCTTATTCTTTATTAGTAGCCTGAAATTTTTTATCACTCCTAGTCATCCTCCTCTTCTTTCTTGAATCTGAATGCATAGTCTTCTCAACATGGGTAGGAGTTTGTCTTTTGGACTGTGGTGTAGGAGAAATATCTAACTAAAAATATGATGCAACTAGGAAATTTTCCCATTCAGTGTTAGTATTCTTCAACTCTTCCATTACTAACATCATGATTAAACCAGAGTGAACAAAATTGGTGTCTACCTGCTTGGACTTAGCTTGGACTCTATCCGACATCTTGCCAATACCCCTGAAAAGGTAAAATGGAAGGTTCATGGATTCTTTCCCAGTGAAGTGTAGTAGTAATCTGATATGGCATTGATATACCATATTGAACCTTCCTTCACATGTGAAGTACCTTTGGATGACCCTAAGCATCTTGTCAAAATATTCCAGCATGTGACTTCTGGGCACTCTTTTGGATAGGTTGTCTCCTTGATATTCATGTTTAAATAATTCCTTAGAGAAAGAAGAGTTTAAAGACATGGCTTTGAACCACTTCTTACCACAATCAGGTATTTATGTGGCTACAAAAATAGATTTCTCATAGACTTCAAACTCCAACATCCACACTTTATTCTTTATTCCACTGAAATTAAGTGAAAACTGCTTAGCCACTTCAGGATGCCCTCTTTTCATTTTCTGACAAAATTAAGGCAACCCACCCTGGAAAGCTTCCTTGAAAAATGGTTCGAAATTGATGAGTTGCATTTCATGTGGTTCAACTCTCACAATCTCTCCCCCTTGTGGATCTTCTTTCCTTGCGGACTGTCCATAATTATTTTCTTGAAAACCTCCTATAGCCTCTTATGACAATTGTTATGTGAAATATATAATAAAACATGGATTTTTAGGGTTTGATTACATAGCTGACATACTTAGGGTTCACCTGACTAAAAAGCCTATACACAGAAATAGTGTGAAGTTGAGAAAATTTCAAGTACAAAATTATAAGAGGGACAAAAATTCAATCTGAGTGAAACAGTAGACAGGAAAAAAGAGACAACTTTGTGTAAATAGAGGGTTTGCAAAGTCAATAGCGAGTTCACAACGTCAGTCTACAACACAATTGAACTGGGATTTATGAAGGAATGGAAAGACTTTCCATGTCTGAGAGGGAACATGTAATGACTGGTTAAAACCTGGTCCTTAGACAGATTTCAATTTTGACAAGGGTTTGGTCAATATGAAGACATAGGGTTCACAATGTCAGTCTGTAGCACATAATTTGCAGTGCAAGGTTAAAATGGAAGTGGGTAATATTACTGTTTGCAAGAGGAAACTGTAGGATGGCCCTGTGAGATAACAATATTGAACAATGACCAGGGTTTAGAACACTAGAACTATGGGATTTGATGGTGCAAAGAGTTGGCAGTGCATTGAACATTTAACAGTTTGTAGCGCAGGAACATTACACAACAACTTTACATTCTCAATCAACCATTTAAGCAAAATGCAATCGTCAAAGGAGTACCTGGTGTGTCTGAAATTAGGCTGGTGCTTTGCGAACTTGAGTTGGACTTAAAAGGAAACATCCAATCTTTTTCAATCTACTACAACGGATTTGCGTCACTAGTTTTTAAACTCCGGTAGTGCGCTTCATGGAAAATGTTAGATTTGTTCCTTGACATAATCCTGAAAATCATAATGAATTTAATGCACTGAAGACGATAATATATTCCCTGACATGTTTTCAAAGTGCAATGATGAGAGATTAGTGCATAAGGTACTTCTTGGTACATTGCAAACTTTTAGGTGAGTTGGTAGCAAGTAAATATGACATCCGACTTTACCTTCAAATGGTTGAAAATGACGTAAGTGGAACTTTTGTACACACCCTTGAGACAAGACATATGATGATAATCATTTTAATATCAGGGGTGTGACCCATTCTGACCCTGATTTCCTTCATGATGATAAACAATACCATGACACCAAGGCTCTAAATAAGACCTAAAATATGACTATGCTCATGAAAAATACAAACATGAGTTATTTCATGGGACATAATTCCAAAAATTACAAAACCCTGTGACTCAAAAAAGACAAATCCAAAGATGTTCTGACCCCTATAGTTCATATGTGCTAACATCTCACTCCACAAGGGATGGAGACCTCCTTGTGAGGCTCCAAGAACATCCAGTTCCAGTGCCTTATACATTGGGAAAGGAGTCATTATTAAAGAAAATAGAACTAACTAAAATATTGGTATTTACAATGAGAAGCAACCACCCATGCTTTATAAAAAGTATTTCTTTAGAAAATGCCCATTTACTGGGCCACCAGGAATTTCAACATCTTCCAACTTTTGTAGCTTAAACACATTATTTTGTAAAACTTCAGAAATTTTAAAAGGACCAACCCAAAGGGATTTGAATTTATCATGTTTTCCCTTATCTTGTCTTTGAGCATCCCACTTGAGTACCATGTCTCCAAGATGAAAATTTTCCTTCTTCACTTTCTTGTCAAAAATTTCTTTGTTTTTTTGTTGATTAATCTGTGTAACGATCCTCCTCATTATGGTGTCAACCTCGTCTGATTTTTTTTTTTTTTTTGTGTATGTGTGTGTGTGTGCAAGGTTAATAAGTACATTCGACCCGGCACAAGCAAACCAAGCAAATAATGGTTACAACCAAGTACAACAAAAGTTAAAGAACGACCACGTCCTCTATGGAAGGCGCAAGTCATAAGGATGTCGTCAATAACCAACCATTAGTTAGGACTTAGCGTTACCTACGACTCAGTTGGCCACAAGTACAGATCAATCACTTCGTTTAATTTCCATTAGTCGACGGGTTACCAACCCAACCTTAAAAATAAGTACATAGAATTTATTGCAACTTTCCCCTCAACAAAATCGCAATAAATTATTGTATTTAGCTTCAAGGACCTTACCTTTACATGATGTAAAAATAATTTTAATTAGCCCTGCAATGAACTAACCATTTCATTACTTGTCATACTATAATACCTTGTAAAGAAAATAACCATAATCTTACCTTCATATGTTATCAATACTAATAAAGCATTTTTCAATACTAATAAAGCATTTTTCATATTGTAAAAGCATTACCATTACCTGCTTCAATCAATAAAGTGAAATGAACTCACATTACAATAACATGGTAGACAAAACTAAGGATAATGAACAAAGGAAATAAAATCATAAGGATAATCGTGTGGTAAATCATCTTGTAATAGAGTCTTTTGTTTGTAATTCAACTGTAAATATAATTCTTTTATTGCATCGTAATATTTTCCTTACAACTGAATAAAGCAAGTGCCTTTTATGATTATCAACCCAATAGATTGCTTTTAAATTTAAAAGTAGATTACTATGTTTCAAGTCTAACCTCAAGGTAGTGGTTGCTAAGAAAATTGATGGGAAAAGTAGATGGCTTTTATAAAAAGTTAGATTGTTGTAGGATTTACTAAATACTAACATTGTTGCGGTCAGTGATGACTGACAAAGTGGACGACGTGAAATAATTGAGGCGGATTGCTAAAAAAATCGTTCCCTTTTTCCATCTGGGCGTACTAAAAGCAACCTTCCCTTTTACCACTAACCTAAGACAATAAAGGCATTCTAATTACCAACTACCCTTCTATATTTAGTGAAAGAGGATAGTGTTGCATTAATGGTCAGTAGTAATCGAGGGCAGCAAGGACGTTAGTGAACAGAAATGGAGGGTAAGGATTGAACGGTAAGGAAGACAGTAACAGTAAATGGTTGGGCTAACTTCCATTACCAACGCCATGTAGCTCGTTGTTCCATCCATAAATATCTAACCCACTAAAATTAGACAGACTCAAAATTCTCAAGCGAAAAGTCATGCATGACCAGAAGGTAATCAATTCAATCAGAGAGAAAATTTCTGGGCGTTTGGGGGGCATTGGTGGTCTTAAACTTGAGAATTTAATTAGCGTTGTCTGTTACTGCCGTCTGTTATTAAGGAAGATATAATAACAATAACATATTTAATAAGAACACATTTTTATTAAGGAAATATAATAAACCAAGGAATCAGCACAGTCTAAAACACCTAACAACTATCATCAAGGAGACCTCACTATCCACCCTTCGTGGCCCCTATCGGTGGTCCATCCAGCCCAAGGATACACAATCAGCTTCTAAGGGAGATTCATGGAAAAACCCGAAGCAGTGGTAAAGATTAAGGCGGGAAGAAGCAACGCGACCAGACCACCGTCAACTAGTCACGACCTTGGCAGAGGAAAAAAAAGGCCATTAGTCGTGCGTGAGAGATAAATGCAGAGTCAGAGATTTAGTCAGTTAAATCGTGGCCCTTCTTAACCAGCAAAATAGAAATTTTACCTAGCAAATCGTGGCGTTTAAACAGGCAAGGAAGTTTAATAGAAAACAAAAGAATCAAGGCGTTACAACCTGCAAGAGTTTACAAGATTTACACCTGGGAATCGTAGGCTTTAGTCGGCAAATTTTCATATCCCTTTCAATTGAAAATGGATCATCTATCCTCCTACAGCAACGAAACACCATTATTGTACGAATCAGAATTTTGTCATGGGCATAGGAAATCGATAAAACAATCACAACCCCCACGAGTGTAAGGCTGTCAACGGGAGGACAACACCAACAAGTGAATGGATTTAACAAAGGAAATCACTCCAGCTCACCTCTTGGATTGGATTGATACGCAAGACACCTATATTAACAACTAAACTTCAGAGAGATAAAAAAAATAAGGCCATTTCATGTTATTTTCTGTTATTTTATTTAAAGTGACTTCCAGTGACTGTGTGGTGCAACAATCCCCCTCCTTTTTATTAAAAAAAAAACATTACACAGTAAATCCTAACATCATCATGTATAAACAATACACCAACATGAGTCAAATTTAAGTTCTACAAAGATCATACAGCCACGCGTTATGTAAAATTTGAACACACAACAAAAGATTTGTAAAAGAAAAACATAGAGTCCTAGGTTAAGAAGTAAGAAACCGCAGAGAAACTCCGTTTAGTCGCGGAGGTGTTATCTCAAATAGTGCAGGGATTTTACCCTTCAAAACGTAGTGATTTCACATAAGATAACTCAATGAGTTAACAAACAAGCGTAGAGATATCAATCGCTCAAGGCACAAGGCAACCCATCAACCAGAACAACTGACAAGGCTAGACGAAAAACATGAATGTCCTTTGCTCATCATCCTCGCACATAAAAGTAGGGCGTTGAGATCCATAGGTCTATTAACACCGAGGCGAAGACCGTAGATCAGGCTCCTGGCCGACTGCTCAGGCGAGGACTGGCGAGCTAGGGACGAAGAAAACAATCACAAGGGTCACAGCCAACACCACCGGGCAGTCATGACATGCGGGAAGACGAAGGTCATGGAGATCAATCAACCAAACACTCAACTAGGCTATCAAGTTCAGTCATGAAACTAGATAATCAGTTTACCTACTTAAAAACACATGCATATCTAAATCATACATCCTACAACATTCTATCAATCCACGGAAAAGCGTACCGTTGCCTGTTTGCCTGCTCCGAGTGTCGTCCGCGTGCTCCATGCAAATCCCACTCTCCAACCGTCGAGACTACACCAGTACCTCCCAGCCAATCGCTAGGGGTACTCTGCTTCCCCCTTATCCCCCCCACACACTATCCATATGGTACGTCTAGCTCCTAGCTCGCCTCGCAAGGTTGAGCTACCACTCCTATCCAAGCTGGGAAATCCCAACTCTCCATAAGTAATCAGTCAAGTCACAATTCCGGCAGCGTAACGTTACGCTAACAACCCATCCCTTTCTTCCTCATCTTCCCTTTCTTTTATAAAGTTTTTAGAACCTCCTCTTTCCCTAAATCACATTTAAATTAAGTTTTAATAAAAATATTTAAAATATTCTCCTTCGCACAAGTGTCGTCAATCCCCCTCTTTTCTCGATTGATTATTTTCCTTAAATTTATTAATTGTCTCATTTCCCTCACCCACCTAGAGTTGCTCCTAAATTTACTCCTAGGTGTTTCTAGATCCCCTTACATGTTTTAAATACTTTCCCTAAAAATGAAGTTGCTAATTTAGCTCAAATTAGAAAGTTCTTTATTGTCGATTCCTTACTATGTTGACCTTGCTTTTTACCATAAGTTCCCTTCTTTCCTTTATTATGTTTCCTCCATTCCTAAGTTTCCTAATTTTTATTATCCCCTTCTTTCCCCTTTTTATTAGAACCAAATTGGCAGTTTTGCTATTTACTCCTTCCTTTTATTATTAATTTAAAAATCTTGTTATACATCCACAAGTTAAATATTTTATTTCTTCTTTACAATTTAAAACCACAGATTAATTAAATTATTACTCTCTTCATTTTACCCCAAAAATTGTGAAGACTAAAACTATTACTTAAGTGGGTTTTTGTTTAAATTTTTATTTTTATTCTTAGGGTCTTTTTCTTAATGTTAGACTAAATTTTTACCCTAGAGAAGTTTTAGACTTAGGACTTAGATTCTGAACTGGGCGACAATTGGTTAGGGAAGTTGTTTAAGGATTTATTAAGGTGTTAAAAGTCTTAGGGCCATCTAGGTTTGTTCCTTCATCAACATCAATGCGACGTGACCTTCAGGACACACCACGTTCTCCAAGGGTGCCACTCGCCACGTTCGTTTCTTTTGCGCTACATTCCCTTCAGGATGCACCATGTGCTCCAAGGGTGCCACTCGCTTCTTGTGTTTCTTTTGCGCGACATGCCCTTCAGGATGCACCACGTGCTCCAAGGGTGCCACTTGCCAACTTGACTGATTGGTAGACATCTATAACCCCTGGAGTCAACACTCCGCCAAGTGAACTTGTGGGAGACTAAGGGCTCTAAGGAATAAGGCCCTCGTCTTATTGTGTGCCCCTTAGAATCATCGTGAGCGACTGTCGCAGTCTTCTCTCACGACATCGTGGATCCTCTCGAACTAGGTAATCGTTAACCTATAGTTCGAGCCACGACGAGAGTGCTAGTAGGCTGTGGCAGGGCTGTTGTCCACACCTCTCCCTCAACCTCTCTGAAAATCGTGTGTGACCCCTTTACTCCATATGTGAGTCTAGTTGGAAAGCTATCATTAGCCTGCATCATCAACAATCGTGTCAGAACATGTCCACATCATATCATCAAATCAATGAAATATAACAGTAAGTAAATCAACCCAAATAACACACTCCCTGACTCAATCCGGAGTCCAGGGGGTTCCATCGATGCCTCTGCATCCTCAAGGTCTAAAACCCTGCACACTCCATAAAACTGAGTCAATAGAACCTGTCTAAGTCAAAGCAGTAAAACATCATGTCATCTATCATAACACATCATAATCAAGGACAAGAGTTTCAATATCATAATAGTCCAGATAACTTGCGAGCAAGTGTCCTCAAAGAATAAGTTTTCTCAGTGCGCTAGAGCGGGATGTTGCATACACCCCCTCTTGGTCTAAACTTCGTTCCGAAGTTTCATAGTATAAATGCCGAAATAAATATATCATAGTATCATAAATCTATCTATCGAACAAAAATGGAAACTGCTAGCACATATCATATGCGTCCTCCCAGGTCGCCGAGTGAGGACTATAACTATCCCACTGGACCTTGACCTGATCTACCGTTCGACGTCGTAACTGTCGAACGCAATGATCTAAGATGCAGACTGGCTCAGCCATGAGCACTCCCTCGTCTGATACCTGCAAGGAACTCATGTCAATCACATGTGTAGGATCACTAATATAATGTCTCAGAACAGATACATGAAAAACATCGTGCATACGCCTCAAAGAATCAGGCAAGGCTAGTCGATAGGCCATGGTCCCCTTTCTCTCCACAATCTCGAAAGGTACCACGAACCTAGGAGAGAGTTTATCTCCCTTTCCAAACTTAATTGAACTCTTATGCAGTTTAACCCACAAGAAGACTCGATCGTCGAACTCATAACTACGGTCGACTTGGTGCGCATCGACCTAACTCTTCTGTCGATCCTGCGCTTCTTTAATCCTTTGTCTTATGGTTTTCATTTGGTATTCCATTTATTGGATCGCTTCTGGTCCCACCAAGACCCTATCCGCAAGCCGATCCCAACTCAAGGGCGTCCGACACGGTCGCCCATAAAGAAACGTGAAAAGCGTCATCTTAATGGTGCTCTGGTAACTGTTGTTGTAAGTGAACTCTACTAGAGGCAAGAATTCCTCCCAACGCTTTTGTTGGTCCATCACGTACATGCGCAACATGTCTTCCAAGGTTTGGTTTGTTCGTTCAGTCTGTTCGTCAGTCTCTGGGTGATACATAGTACTAAATTTAAGTTGAGTTCCCAAGGCCTCTTGGAAACTCGTCCAAAATCGTCCAGTAAACACCGATCCTCGATCGGATATAATCCTCTTAGGCACGCCATGCAACCTCACAATCTCATTGATGAAAACTCTAGCTATGTCAGGTGCCTGATACGTCGTACGCACAGGAATGAAGTGAGCACTCTTTGTCAGAGTGTATACTACTACAAAAATCGAGTCATGTCTCCTTGTCGTTAGTGGCAATCCAACAATAAAATCCATCGAAATAACTTCCCATTTCGATTCTGGAATGGCATGTGGTTGAAGTAATCCTGCCGGGTGTCTATGTTCAGCCTTTACCTGCTGACATTCTAGACATTTGGCCACATAGTTGACTATGTCGGCCTTCATTCCCCTCCAGAAGAATAAGGGTTGAAGATCTTCCCTCATCTTCGTGACTCCCAGGTGAGCCATGTAAACTGCTCTATGAGCCTCGCTCAGGATCAACATCCTCAACTCGTCGTTTGGCGGTACGTAAATCCAACTTCTAAACCTCAATAACCCATCGCTATCAAAAGAAAATCCCTCATATCGTGGTACCATCATTGTGTTTTGTCCAATAAATCCCTCGACTTCTTTGTACCATTTGTCGACACGCTGTAAAGTGATAATTTTCTCACGTAAGTTCGTCTGAAGAGGCAACACCAAAAAGATGCATGGCCTCCGACTCAAAGCATCCGCCACTTAGTTCACCATTCCCTTTATGTAAGTAATCTCAAAATCATACTCGCTAAGCAATTCCGACCAACGCCGTTGTCGCGCGTTTAGGTCGCCTTGCGTAAAAATGTGTTGTAGTCCACAATGATCAGTCTTTAATTCAAATTTTCGGCCAACAGGGTAGTGTCTCCAAACCTTCAAGGCATGA
Source organism: Picea engelmannii (assembly GCA_009831015.1). Lineage (NCBI taxonomy): Eukaryota > Viridiplantae > Streptophyta > Pinopsida > Pinales > Pinaceae > Picea > Picea engelmannii. Next base: position 445,104 of record ML793846.1, read on the forward strand.
ACGATGGCTAATAAATCCAAATCATGCGTCGCATAGTTCTCTTCATGCCTTCTCAGTTTCCTTGAAATGTAAGCAATCACTCGTTCGTCCTGCATCAAGACTCCGCCTAAACCATCCTTGGAAGCGTCAGTGCATACCAAGATGTCCGCGTCCATGTTAGGGAATTTTAGTATCGGCGCTGTTGTCAACAACTCTTTAAGCCTCCAAAATGCTTCCGTGCATTTCTCGGTCCAAACAAACTTCTTGTTTTTCTTCTGCAATTCCGTGATCGGATTTGCTATTTTCTAAAATCCCTCGACAAACCATCGATAGTATCCCGCTAAAACCATAAAAATACGCACTTATGTGACATTCATCGGCATAGGCCATTCCATAATAGCCTTAACCTTGGTTGGATCCATGGCAATGCCTTCGCCGGAAATGACATGCCCTAAGTAGTGAATCTTCGATTGATAAAAAGAGCATTTGGACAGTTTCCCAAACAGTTTGTGCTCTCGTAGACACTATAGTACCAAGCGCAAGTGCTCGTCATGCTCCTCTGTCGTACGAGAGTAAATCAAAATGTTGTCAATGAATACTTGGACGAACTTGTCCAAGTATTCACGGAACACCCCATTCATCAAACTCATAAATACCATTGGGGCATTTGTCAGTCCAAACGGTAAAACATTAAACTCGTAATGTCCAAATCTCATCTTAAAGGCGGTCTTAGGGACGTCATCCTCCTTGATCCGCAACTGGTGATACCTTGATCGCAAATTGATCTTGGAGAACACCATCGCACCCTTCATTTGATCAAACAGATCATCAATTCTTGGTAACGGATACTGATTCTTGATCGTAGCCTTGTTCAGTTGATGGTAGTCAATGCAAAGCCTCCATGATCTGTCCTTCTTCCGAATGAAAATAACAGGTGCACCCCACGGTGACATGCTAGGACGTATCAGTCCCAGGTCCAACAACTCCTTCAGTTGCATTTTCAACTCTTGCAACTCCGGGGTCGACATCCGATATGGCGTTCTTGCTATCGGTTCGGTCCCCGGTTTCAGGTCTATGGTAAAATCCAATTCCCTTTCCAGTGGCATCCCGAGTAACTCCTCTGGAAATACGTCCGCAAACTCCTTCACCACCGTAAGGTGTTCTAGACCTTCCACTACTCCCTTTTCATTTAGCGTAAGGATCGCATAAAGCTTGCACCCCTTGCGCATACTCTTCCGTAATTGTAAGGAAGAAATGAACCTCAGGAAAACTCCCTGGTTCCGTCCTACAATCACACGTCTCTGTCCCTCATCATCGATCAAGCTCAACCATTTCGTCTTACAGTTGAGTATTGCCTCATGCGATTCCAACCAATCCATACCAATCACGACGTCATAAGGTCCTAAGATCATGACGTACAAGTTGACCCTCGTGACAAACTCTCCCAGGTTAAGGGCATAGCCTGTAACCTTTCCTCCAACCTTTTGTTTGGCTCCCTAAGCCATCTCTATGAAGCTAAACTCATCCTGTTCGACTGCCTTTACCTTAATCCTTTTTAGCATTGCACCAGAAATGAAACTCTCAGTAGCACCTGGGTCTATCCAAATACTAAGGGCCTGGTCAGTGACAGTACCTGTCATCTCGAGCACAGTCAACTGATGCGCTACCTAGCAGTTATTCACCGCTGCATGAATCCGATGGGCCTTGCCCATATATCCTACGGTAGTGGGTCCGGATGATCTGGACACTCTGGTCCTCTCCACAAGACAGTTGCGCTAGTAGTGTGGCTCCCCACACGTCCAACACCCCTTCTTCGGCCCAGTAGTCTTGGTACCCGAAGTAGAAGATGACGGCCCACTGGCCTGGAACCCTGGTCTATTCTGCTGAACCGGCCTAAACTGCTGGTGCTGGTGCTATGGTCCTCGATAAGGTGTCCGCTGCTGAGGTGGCAGTCACCGGGTTGTAGTGAAAGTGGATCCCCTCTGGAAGCCAATATATCCCTGCGTATGTCTCGCTGGTGTTTGGTGCCGCAGTGTTCCAGAGGAACCCTGCCCTGCTGGTCTCGCTGGAGTCCTGGTCTTACCCCCACTGATAAGCTCCTCCTCTGCTATGAGGGCCTTCTGGACAACGTCGTGCAAGGTTTGGGGAATCAAGATCCTAACCTTTGCACGTAGGCTACCGTTAAGGCCAAACATGAACCTGTTGACCTTGATCTTCTCAGTGTTAAGGTGTGGAGCATACCGGAGCAGTTCCATAAAATGTGCCTCATACTTGGGCACCGTACGACCTCCCTGTCGTAATGCGTTGAACTCATTGAGCTGACGCTCAATGAATTCCTTTGAAAGATACCTCTCTTAGAACCGTTCCTCAAACAGTTCCCATGACACGTCTTCAATGACCATGTTCAGCTGCGGTAGGAGCGTCTTCCACCATAGAAGAGCGCTCCCCTTTAGTTGAAATACTTCCATGCGGACCTTCATGTTGGAGGTATAATCGGGAAGTGTGAAGCACATCGCCATGTTCTCCAACCATGCCTCGGTGGCTGCGTCGTCCGAGGCACCAAAGAACTCGGGAAATTTGACCTTGTCGAGTTCCCAGTGAATGCTACTTGTAATGGTCGGTGCAAGCGGCGGAACCTCAACGGGTGTTGATGCCCTGGACTCGTCTCTGTCCAATTGGCTGATCAGTGCCTCAGAAATGTGCTGAAAATACCTCATCATCCCGACCATGTCTCCCACTGCTATCTGCTCCTGTCCGAGAACCTTCTCGCCTCCCTGGGGGTTAGATCCCTCAGGCGTGGATGCTACTAGGGGAATCATGCCTCCTCCCCTAGCACCCCGTCGTCTACCTCCGCGGCGTCCTCTAACCATGATTACCTGCATGCACACAATCAACTCGATCAACAACAGTATAATCAAATCAAACCATGTCACGAAAGTCGTAGCGAACCCCAAGTCGCGAGTCAAACCCGCTCTGATACCATATGTAATGGTCCTCCTCGTTACGGTGTCAACCTCGTCTAATTTTTTTTTTTTGTGTGTGTATGTGTGCGTGTGTGCAAGGTTAATAAGTACATTCAACCCAGCACAAGCAGACCAAGCAAATAATGGTTACAACCAAGTACAACAAAAGTTAAATAACGACCACGTCCTCTATGGAAGGCGCAAGTCAGAAGGATGTCGTCAATAACCAACCATTAGTTAGGACTCAACGTTACCTACGACTCAGTTGGCCACCAGTACAGATCAATCACTTCGTTTAATTTTCGTTAGTCGACGGGTTACCAACCCAACCTTAAAAATAAGTACATAGAATTTATTGCAACTTCCCCCTCAACAAAATCGTAATAAATGATTGTACTTAGATTCAAGGACCTTACCTTTACATGATGTAAAAATAATTTTAATTAGCCCTGCAATGAACTAACCATTTCATTACTTTTCATACTATAATACCTTGTAAAGAAAATAACCATAATCTTACCTTCATATGTTATCAATACTAATAAAGCATTTTTCATATTGTAAAAGMATTACCATTACCTGCTTCAATCAATAAAGTGAAATGAACTCACATTACAATAACATGGTAGACAAAACTAAGGATAATGAACAMARTAAATAAAATCATAAGGARAATTGTGTGGTAAATCATCTTGTAATAGAGTCTTTTGTTWGTAATTCAACTGTAAATATAATTCTTTTATTTCATCGTAATCTTTTCCTTACAACTGAATAAAGCAAGTGCCTTTTATGATTATCAACCCAATAGATTCCTTTTAAATTTAAAAGTAGATTACTATGTTTCAAGTCTAACCTCAAGGTAGTGGTTGCTAAGAAAATTGATGGGAAAAGTAGATGGCTTTTATAAAAAGTTAGATTGTTGTAGGATTTACTAAAGACTAACATAGTTGCGGTCAGTGATGACTGGCAAAGTGGATGGCGTGAAATAATTGAGGCGGATTGCTAAAAAAATCGTTCCCTTTTTCCAGCTGGGCATACTAAAAGCAACCTTCCCTTTTACCACTAACCTAAGAAAATAAAGGCATTCTAATTACCAACTACCCTTCTATATTTAGTGAAAGAGGATAGTGTTGCGTTAATGGTCAGTAGTAATCGAGGGCAGTAAGGACTTCAATGAACAGAAATGGAGGGTAAGGATTGAATGGTAAGGAAGACAGTAACAGTAAATGGCTGGGCTAACTGCCATTACCAATTCCATGCAACTCGTTGTTCCATCCATAAATCTCTAACCCACTAAAATTAGACAGACTCAAAATTCTCAAGCGAAAAGTCATGCATGACCAGAAGGTAATCAATTCAATCAGAGAGTGAATTTCCGGGTGTTTGGGGGCATTGGTGGTCTTAAACTTGAGAATTTAATCAGCGTTGTCTGTTACTGCCGTCTGTTATTAAGGAAGATATAATAACAATAACATATTTAATAAGAACACATTTTTATTAAGGAAATATAATAAACCAAGGAATCAACGCAGTCTAAAACACCTAACAACTATTATCAAGGAGACCTCACTATCCACCCTTCGTGGCCCCTATCGGTGGTCCATCGAGCCCAAGGATACACAGTCAGCGTCTAAGGGAGATTCGTGGCAAAACCTAAAGCAGTGGTAAATCTTAAGGCGGGAAGAAGCAACGCAGCCAGACCACCGCCAACTAGTCACGACCTTGGCATAGGAAAAAAAAGGCCATCAGCCGTGCGTGAGAGATAAATTCAGAGTCAGAGATTTAGTCAGTTAAATCTTGGCCCTTCTTAACCAGCAAAATGGAAATTTTACCTAGCAAATCATGGCGTTTAAACATGTAAGGAAGTTTAATAAAAAACACAAGAATCAAGGCGTTACAACCTGCGAGAGTTTACAAGCTTTACACCTGGGAATCGTAGGCTTTAGTCGACAAATTTTCATATCCCTTTCAATTAACAACGGATCATCTATCCTCCTACAACAATGAAACACCATTACTGTACAAATCATAACTTTGTCAAGGGCATAGGAAATCGATAAAACAATCACAGCCCCCACGAGTGTAAGGCTGCCAACGGGAGGACACCGCCAACAAGTGAACGGATTTAACAAAGGAAATCACTCCATATCGCCTCCTGGACTGGATTGATACGCAAGACACCTATCTTAACAACTAAACTTCAGAGCGATTAGAAAAATAAGGCCGTTTCATGTTATTTTCTGTTATTTTATTTAAAGTGACCGCCAGTGACTGTGTGGCGCAACAATCCCCCTCCTTTTTATTAAAAAAAAACGTTACACAGTAAATCCTAACAACATCATGTATAAACAATACACCAACAAGAGTCAAATTCAAGTTCTACAAAGATCATACAACCACACGTTATGTAAAATTTGAACATACAATAAAAGATTTGTAAAATAAAAACATAGAGTCTCGGGTTAAGAAGTAAGCAACCGCAGAGAAACTCCCTTTAGTCGCAGAGGTGTTATCTCAAATAGTGCAGGGATTTTACCCTTCAAAATGCAGCGATTTCACATAAGATAACTCAATGAGGTAACAAACAAGCACAGAGATATCAATCACTCAAGGCACAAGGCAACCCATCAACCAGAACAACTGACAAGGCTAGACGACAAACATGAATGTCCTTTGCTCACCATCCTCGCACAGAAAAGTAGGGCATTGAGATCCATAGGTCTATTAACGCCGAGGCGATGACCGTAGATCAGGCTCCTGTCCAACTGCTCAGGCGAGGATTGGTGAGCTAGGGACGAAGAAAACAATCACAAGGGTCACAGCCAACACCATCTGGCGGTCATGACATGCGGGAAGACGAAGGTCACGGAGATCAATCAACCAAACACTCAACTAGGCTATCAAGTTCAGTCATGAAACTAGATAATCAGTTTACCTACTTAAAAACACATGCAGATCTAAATCATACATCCTACAACATTCTATCAATCCATGGAAAAGAGTATCGTTGCCTGTTTGCCTGCTCCGAGTGTCATCCGCGTGCTCCATGCAAATCCCGCTCTCCGACCGTCACAACTACACTGGTACCTCCCAGCCAATCACTAGGGGTACTCTGCTTCTCCCTTAGCCCTCCGAGCCGCAAAGGGGCCACACACTACCCAGATGGTACCTCTAGCTCCCAACTCGCCTCGCAAGGTCGAGCTACCACTCCTATCCAAGCTGGAAAATCCCAACTCTCCACAAGTAATCAGTCAAGTCACAATTCCGGCAGCGTAACATTACGCTAAAAACCCATCCCTTTCTTCCTCATCTTCCCTTTCTTTTATAGAGTTTTTAGAACCTCCTCTTTCCCTAAATCACATTTAAATTAAGTTTTAATAAAAATATTCAAAATATTCTCCTTCGCACAAGTGTCGTCAATCCCCCTCTTTTCTCCATTGATTATTTTCTTTAAATTTATTAATTGTCTCATTTCCTCACCCACCTAGAGTTGCTCCTAAATTTACTCCTAGGTGTTTCTAGATCCCCTTACTTGTTTTAAATACTTTCCCTAAAAATGAAGTTGTTAATTTAGCTCAAATTAGAAGGTTCTTTATTGCCGATTCCTTACTATGTTGACCTT
>ML793846.1:468837-490411 GCA_009831015.1 Picea engelmannii
GTAAATAAATCAACCCAAATAGCACACTCCCTGACTCAATCCAGAGTCCAAGGGGTTCCATCGATGCCTCTGCATCCTCAAGGTCCAAAACCCTGCACACTCCATAAAACCGAGTCAATAGCACCTGTCTAAGTCAAAGCAGTAAAACATCATGTCATCTATCATAACACATCATAATAAAGGACAAGATTTTTAATATCATAATAGTCCAGATCACTTGCGAGCAAGTGTCCTCAAAGAATAAGTTTTCTCAGTGCGCCAGAGCGGGATGTTACACTGTGCTTTATTAAAAAGATGCTCTCTGGTTTGATGTACTTCCACAAGTTGATGCATCCTCCTGATCATATTATTTGGTTCCCCTTCTTGATATTGAAGAAAATTTTCCACAAGTAAGGCTAACTGAGCAGGGAAAACAACTACAGTTCCATAAACTAACTAAAATCATGTAGTGTCAATTGACCTTTTGGTGGTTACTCTATCAACCCATAGGGAAAACTTAAACTTTGAATCCCATGAATTCTTATTATCTTCCAACAATTTTCTAATGATCTTCACTAAGCTTTTGTTGGAGGATTCTGCTAATCCATTACCTTGAGGGTAGTATGGAGTAGAGTGGAAAATTGAATATCAATTTTTTCGCAAAACTTCACTAGAGGCTTAGCTTTAAAGGCTGCAACATTATCAGTAACAATTTTATTGGGACAAGCAAACCTTGATAGAATATATTCCAGGAAACCAATAAATACTTTGTGTGTTTCATTTCTTGTGGGAATGGATTCTATGAACTTGGTAAAGTAATCAGTGGCAGTCATAATCAAACGATGTTGGCCACTTGCGGATGGATGAATTTCTCTAATAAAGTCTAACACCCACTGCTGAAAAGGGCCAGCTACCACTATGGATTTCATAGGAAAATATTTTAGTTTTTGTTTTCCTGAGAATTTATGACATTTTTCACAAGTATTGATCTTTTCACACACATCAATGACTAAACTAGGCCAAAAATATCCATCTCTAAGTATATTGTATGATGTAGTCCTCCAAAAGTGATGACCTCCACATAAACTCCCATGAAGTTCAATCATAGTTTGTTTTTCCTCTTCTGGATCTAAACATCTTAAAATCACCCCTAAAGGATCTTTCGAATATAGAATATGATCAACAATGCAATACCTGACTTATTTAAGTTTCAAAGCCCTCACTTTGGTCTTCTCAAGTCCATTAGGAGGCTGTAAATTTTGCAAGAAGTAGATGAGGTCCTTATACCAATTGCATTCTGCCAATTTTGAACTGATTTGTAAGTTGTTGTTAGGAATATCAGATTGTTGATTCATAGAGTTAGTACTCATGAAATTTACTCCCAGTTCCTTACAACTGGATTCAGCTAGCAATCCGGCTAAACCTTGACCCTTCACCAACTTGGTGGGTTTCACCTCAAGATCAAACTCCAAAATCTTGGCAATCCACTTGCTTCTTTTCCCATCTATATCAGTCTCAATAAAAATTTCTTTCACAGAGCTTGAAGGAACATAAACAATAATTTTTGAATGAAGAACATATACCCTAAAATATTCTAGAGCTTTGACTAAAGCATAATCTTGTTTCTCCATGATGTCATATCTGACTCCAACATATCTCAAGGCTCTACTAAAAAAATAAATAGGATGCTCCATTCCAAATGAATTCTTATGAAGAAGGAAAATGACTAATGTATCATTTGAGTCCTTTGAGTAGTCATGACTGATTAAAACATGAGCATCAACCAATTCTTCTTTTATTTGCTCAAAAGAAATCCTATTTTCTGGTGTCCATTTTACTTCATTCCCTTTTCTCAACATGGAAGTGATGAATTTCACTAACTCAACAATGTTAGATATAAATATCCTCAAAAAGTTTATCTTACCTAAGAAGGACTGAATTTCTTTCTTGGACCTTGGGAGAGAAAGATTTTTGATAGCCTCTACTCTATTTGGATCAATTTTTACTCCTTCATCTGAGACAACATGTCCTAACAACTTACCTTCCTTCATGGAAAAAACAGACTTATTGGGATTAAGGGACAACCCATATTTTCTTCATTTCAGAGATACCTTCTCCAAATACTGGTAATGATCTTGACCAAACTTGGAAAACACTGTGACATCATCCAAGTAGATAAGCACAAACTTGCCTTTCTCTCCAATCAATGAAATGTCCATTGCACATTGGAAAGTTTCCCCTGCATTCATGAGATCGAAGGGCATCTTGGAATACATGAATGTACTCCAAGGAGTAGTAAATGTTTTGTCTTTTCTATGTCCTCTGGTAACACAAAATTCTAATTGTTGCCCAAAAACCATGAATCATTGAAATCCTTACTCAACCTATCACCCTTTGCAAGATATGCTCCATTTTTGGTAAGGGTAATTTTCTTTTATGGAAAACCTATTTAAGTTTCTGAAGTCAACACAAAGCCTGATCTCACCATTCTTCTTTCTGAAAGGGACCAAATTAGTTATCCAATCATAATACCTCAGAGGTATAATGATCTGGGCATCGAGTAGTTTTTTGACCGCTTTCTCCATAATATGCAATAACATAGGGTTGATTTGCCTAAGTTTCTGTCTGAAAGGTTTGGTGTCATATTTCAAAGGTATTATATGCTCAATGATGCTAGTATTATAAGTTTCCAAGTCTTCATACTTCCATGAAAAAACATCAACAAATACTTTCAACATTTTGATATATTCATCCCTTTGATTTTTTGACAAACTACTAGACAATTTAACATATTTGGGTTCCTCTTCAATACCTAGATTAAATTATGTCAGATCCACATTTTCATTAGAATCACTCACTTTCACATCCAAATCATTTCTATCAAACAATCTCTCCAAGGGAACCAATCCTTTAGGAATGTGATTTCTAGACAACTGAACAATTTTGTGATCTGCAATCTTGTTCAAAATTTATCAGCATGGAGATTTTTATCATCATCTGAATCTTGGTCAATATGAAGAGAAGAAAATTCATCTACTATTTCAAAAAACCTCTTTAGTTCTTGATCATCTTCAAAAACCTTCCAATTCTTGACATTATCAAGTATAGTAGGTGTATATTTCACCTCAACATCATACTTAGGCTTTGGAGGTAGTGGGATTTTAAAATTACTGGCAGAGACAACTAAGGAATAAGCCAATGTATTAGCCTCTCTGTGAAAAAAATATATGTTGAAGGATAAGAACAAATTATCAATGAGGTCCCAAACCTCATTCCTATAAGATCTAGGTCTTGGATTCTTTGCTCGATAGATGTTTTTGACTTGATGAAAAATCATCTCTGAATCTCCAAAATCTTACAATTCTTCAATTTTCATGTCCTTTGCACCTCTAAGCCCCAAAACTAAGGCTTAATATTTTTCTATGTTGTTTGTGGTTTAAAATTCCATTTTGAAGGACAAGGTTATGACCTCCTGAGAAGGAGAAATGAACACTACTCCAACACCAACACTATCCTTGGAAGATGCACCATCAAAATACATTTTCCATGTTTGAGCACCTCGTCTAGTTGTTTCACATGTTGTTGGTGATTGATTTTTTTATTTTCAATGGTGATTGACGAAAATATGTAAGATGCAGAATGCTAGATCCTAAATCAGTATCAAAAGCATAGATGGGATCGTTTGTTGGGTTTCTCTCATCACTTATGATATATGCAATTTGTGCTTCTCTATACATTATTTTGTGTACACCCCCAAAGACTGGTATGGTAGCATAAGAAAGATCCATTTGCAATGTCCCTCCTAACATATTGATCCATGATATAGACAACAACATCCAAAAATTGTGAGGAACATCTACAACTGCAATATCCATGACTATGCTCTTCATAGGTAGTTGAAAAATAGTAACAACTAGATGTTTAATAACTCCAAGACATTTTACTTTTCTTGAGTCAAAAGAATACAAATCATGATATTCTTTAGTAATTTCCAGCCCCAATTCATCCATGATAGCCTTAGGCATCAATTTGTGGGATGCACTTGAGTCCATAAGACAATTGGGCAAAACATTTTCATGCACATTCAAAGAAGTGTAAAAGGGGGAATAGGAGCCATCTTTGTCTTCTACCAATGGTCCCAATATAACTACAGGTTTCTCATCCTATAAGTTATCTGAGTCTATGTAATGGGAAAAATATTCAGGCTGCAACATTTTCGAAATAGATTTCTTGAAATCTTCATTTTTCATCAACTCTAGGAGTGGGACAGGAATATTAATTTTTTGTATTTCATTCTCAAAATGAAAATAGGATTGAGATTGTTGAATTTTCTTTGGCTCTTGAACAAGAGCCTTGATAATGGGATGATTATTTTGGTCGTTGGTTTCTTTATTTGGTGCAACCATTGTCTTGGGAGGGGTATCTGATTTTTTAGGTTGACTAGATGTACTTGGTTTCCCCTCCTTTTGTTTTGGCCTCAAATTATGTTTGTTTTGAGTTTCATTTAATTTTTCTCCTTTACTTAACACATTCAGTTGATTTCTCATTAAAGATTATTCATAAGCATACTGGGTTAAATGAGGGGAGGTGGTCGTATCCCCTAAACAATGAATCTCTTGATTTTCTTCCTCATTATTTCCTTCTTCATCATCAACCAAATTGTTTTGTAGAGGAGTTTGAACATTTTGATCCTCTCTATTTCTCTGATCTCTCTGCAGAATTTGAGTTTTATTATTTGTCCTTCTGAAATTATTTTTGTTTCCAAAATATTGAGGGTTTCTATTTGCTTATCTCCCTTCAAGTTTTAATCTTTCTATTTCTGCAGAAAGTGACTTAACCAACTTAGTCAATTCATTAACTTGGGGATTAATTCCTGAATCATATGAAGATGAGGATTCTTCTTTTTGTTTTCTTCTATCTCTATCAGATTTTCTCCTCAACTTATCTACTACCAATATATTTGATTCAACCTCTAGTGCAACATCTTGCATATCAGCTAATGTTGTAGACCTTATTTCTCTTAAAAAACGATAGAATTCTGGGTCAAAAGCACTTGCATAAGTTATTTTAGCAAAAGTTTTAGTGTGTTTAATATCAATAGGAATTTTGTTATGCATTTTGTTAAATCCTTTTGAACAATTTGACATTGATTCACCCTCTTTCCTTTTAATAGCCACAAATTATGTAATATAATATAAGAAGTGTTTTTTGTCACCCCAATGTCTTAAAAAGGCATCATCCAAGGCTTCAATTCCATCTATTGATCTAGGAGCTAAACTTCTAAACCACTTCCTAGATTCTCCATCTAGGCTTTGCACAAAAACCCTCATCCAGACATCTTCATTTTCAATATTCAAATTATCTGCATAACTGTAAAATGCAACAAGGTGTTCTTCTGCAGTTATATCTTCCTCTCTTGTAAATTTAGGCATGTACTTAAGGTAATATCCTATTGGAAGAGAATTCATGGGCTAAGGAAGGACTAATGGTGCATACCTAGCAGCCACAATGGCATCCATTCTATTATGAGGAGGATTAATCCCTGCCATTTGATTTGGAAAAGGAGGATTCTGACTTTTTGGAGAAGTAGAAGGTGATTTAACAGGTAAAGATGTAATCTGTATAACATGTAGTTTTGAAAAAGGAGTATAAGGTGGAGAAGATTCATATTTAACAGAAGGTGGTTGGGACTTGGATAGATATGGGGGTATCTCAACAAAAACTAAGGTTCCTTCTTCTTAAGTTACAGGAAATTTAAAAGAATGGGGAGAAGGAGAACCTAAGAAAGGGAAATATTCCAAACTTTCAAGTCTAAACCACTTTACAATTTCAGGAGATGCAAGAAGATAAAAAAAATCCAAGTTTTCTTCCTTCAGATCAGGGGAAAAAGTTGAGTATTCTACAGGAAAATCTCTTGGTTCTGACTTTACAGGAGTTTCAGTAATAGGCAAATGAGAAACAAGAGAAACAAAAAATGGTGTATGGAAAACAAAGTCGGGTAGGTCTCCAAAATACCTGAAAATTTAGAACATGAGGCTCCTTGAAAATCTTTTCCCTTCTTTATGATTTTTTCTAGATCAGGTTCAGGTGTAGCCAGAGGTGACTGTGGGTTATACCTCATGTGTCTACTCTTAGGATCCATAACTAAACTTTGGAGTCGCCATGTTCACTATGCCGTCATTTTGTTTACTGATTTCTCTACACCAACAAAATTAATAGTGTCTTTGTCATACAACCCAAGGAAATATATTCAATCTGTCCCCGACAATGATGCCAAAAATGTTAGCCCTAAAAATCACACCTAGATTGTTGTAGATGTAAGCCTAATACCCAAAAGAATGTGAATAATAATGTTTTAAAAGTGTGGAAAATGGATGTGAAACTTACTTTATGATGTCAATCACAAAACCTTCCATGAAATACACACCAACAAGAAAGGCTTTGAATAGTTTCAAATCAGTGTTAAGAGATATAAATGAAAGATAGAAGACTTAGCAAGGAAAGTGAAATATGTGCATCAATTTACATCAGGTATTTATGGAACACATATAGAATAAAATTCATTTGAATAAGAACTTATTAATCCAAAGAAAAAAAACACTTTGATCAACTTGCATAAAATACCACAATAAATCATGTACTGCAATAAAGAAACAAGCATCATGATAAATCCTTCATCATAGACTAATACCAAAGTGAGATAGAACAAAGATGACAGTAAGAAAATGATTAATTTTTCACCATTAAATATTCTTGAGTTTGGTACATACATCAATAAAAACTCTGTTACAATAATAAGAGACTAAAGATAAAAAAATTCTCCTCAACCATTCGAATCTCCTATCAAGTTACAATCTATCTTAACTAACAAAATATCTAAGAAAAACCTCTTTAGAATTTGCCACCCCATTTCATCATAATATTCTATGCCTTAGAAAGGAGTGGTAACAGGTGTACAACAAGAACATAACATAATGTTATTTTAGAGGAAAATGTTGGCAACGTATTAAACAACCCTTAACAACTCATGATGTGGCTTTATTGCATGCAACTCCTTGAGGCATGTGGCCTTCTAATGTGAAACTAAACCTCATAATGATGGTACGAGTTCAAATTGACACATGTTAATCCCTATCACTTTCAAAATCTTCATAAATATAATTTCATAGCATAGCGCTACAAACTGTCCTAAAACACCTAGTTTGCAGCGCCAGTGAGTCCAGGCACTACGAACTTTCCTGTAGAAGCTTGTTTTATTGAAAAAAATATTTCAACCTTTAAAAATTGTACCAAAAGTAGGATAGGACTTCCATAAATGTTGCAAACTCCTTACAACATGAAGTCATCTTTCGAAAAAATATATAAAGATGCTAACTTAAACTTAGAATCCAAAATCATCACTTAGTGTTGTATCTGCATGAAAAAATTAAACCATGAAAAAAATGATGTTGATGTGGAAGATCATATTTTATTCATCGTTTGTTTATGGTACTCCTTATAGTAGCCACCATAGCCAACATATCTAAATTCCTTTTTTCCACTTCCTCTCTAAAAGGCTGTAACTCTGCTTTTAATTTTTTGATTTTAGCTTGGCAAGCTCTCTTCTGCTTATATACATTCTTGAGTTTCCTGTGAAGGGGAAACGACATCATAGCCATGAAACTTTATTTATAAATTTTCTCCTCATATAGATCTAACATCTCCTTTATCTTGATTCAGGACTCCAAATCTTCCTTTTTTAACTTGTCAATTTCAGTTTTTGCATCCTTAAGCTGCCTCCTGAGTCTTTTGAAAGTAGGGTTACTTTCACAAGGAGGAGTGCTGATATCAATAACCTCCATTGGATTCTTAGAAAACTAAACTTTATCCTTTTGTTGAGTTGAAGATTTTTTTGTATCATCTTCCATAGGGACATGTTGTTTAGTTGTTGATCTAGTAAAAGGTCTTCTAGATTTGACTATTTCTGCAACAATTGGTGGGGAAAAAATAAGTTTTTTTCCTTTCAACTTCCTTTATTTTCTTGATGGTATTTCCATAAGTGTAGGTTTTTCCACAGGTGAAAATTCTCTATCAGGATGTCATGAGGGACCACCTTCTTCTTCTTTATCAGTAGCCTAAAAATATTTATCATTCCTAGTCATTCTCCTCTTCTTTCTTGAATATGAATGTAGAATCTTCTCAACAGGGGTAGGAGTTTTTATTTTGGACTGTGGTGTAGGAGCAATATCGAACTGAAAATATGATGCAACTAGGAAAGTTTCCAAGTCAATGCTAGTATTCTTCAACTCTTCCATTACTAACATCATGATTAAACCAGAGTGAAAAAACTAGTGTCTACCTGCTTGGACTTAGCCTGTACTCTATCTGACATCTTCCCAATACTCATGAAAAGGTAAAATGGAAGGTTCATGGATTCTTTCCCAACAAAGTGTAGTAGTAATATGATATGGTATTGATATACCATATTGAACCTTAATTCACATGTGAAGTACCTTTCGATGACCCTGAGCATCTTGTCAAAATATTCCAGCATGTGACTTCTGTGCACTCCTTTGGATAGGTCATCTCCTTGATATTCAGGTTTAAATAATTCCTTGGAGAACGAAGAGTTTAAAGACATGTATTTGAACCACGTCTCACCACAATCAGGTATCTTTGTGGCTACAGAAATAGAATTCTCATAGACTTCAAACTCCAACATCCCCACCTTAGTCTTTGTTCCACTGAAATTAAGTGAAAACTTCTTAGCCACTTTAGGATGCCCTCTTTTCATTTTCTGACAAAAATTGAGGCAGCCCACCCTCTAGAAAGCTTCCCTGAAAAATGGTTCAGAATTGATGAGTTTCATTTCATGTGGTTCATCTCTCACAATGTATCCCCCTTTGTGGATCTTGTTGCCTTGTTGATAGTCCATTATTACTATCTTGAAAACCTCTTATATCCTCTTATGACAATTGTTATGTGAAATATAGAATAAAACATGGATTTTTAGGGTTTGATTACAGAGTTGGCATACTTAGGGTTCACCTGACTAAAAACCTTATACATAACAATAGTGTGAAGTTTATCTAATTGCAAGTAGGGAATGATAAGAGGGACAACAATTCAATTTGAGTGAAACTGCAAACATGAAAAAAGAGACAACTCTGTGTAAACAGAGGGTTTGCAATGCGAACTCTCCAGTTCACAGTGCCAGTATACAACGCAATTGAACTAGGATTTATGAAGGACTTGCAAGACTTTCCATGTATGAGAGGGAACATATAATGATTGGTTAAAACCTGGGCCTTAGACGGATTTCAATTTTAAAAAGGTTTTGGTCAATATGAAGATAGAGGGTTCACAGTGCCAGTCTACAACACAAAATTTACAGCGCAAGGTTATAATGGACAGTTTGCAACACATAATTGGCAGTGGGTAATATTATTGTTTGCAAGAAGAAAGTTTAGGATGACCCTATGAGATAATAATCTTGAACAATGACCAGGGTTTAGAACACCAGAACTTTGGGTTTTGATGGTGCAAAGAGTTGGCAATGCATTGAACATTTAACAGTTTGCAACGCAGGAACAATACACAACAACTTTACATTCTCAATCAACCATTTAAGAATCATGCAATCGTCAAAGGAGTACCTGGTGTGTCTTAAATTAGGATGGTGCTTTGTGAACTTGAGTTGGACTTAAAAGTAAACATCCAATCTTTTACAATCTACTACATCCAGTTCACAACGCCAGTTTCGAAACTCCAGTAGTGCACTTCATAGAAACGGTTAGAGTTGTTCCTTGACATAATCCTGAAAATAATAATGAATTTAATGCATTGAAGACAATGAGATCTCCCCTGACACGTTTTCAAAGTACAATGATGAGATATTAGTGCATAAGGTACTTCTTGGTACGTTGCAAAATTTTAGGTGAGTTGGTAACAAGTAAATATGACATTCGACTTGACCTTCAAACGGTTGAAAATGACATAAGTGGAAATTTTGTACACACCCTTGAGACAAGACATATGATGATAATGATTTTAAGATCAAGGGTGTGACCCATGTTGACCCTTATTTCCTTCATGATGATAAACGATAAAATGACTCCAAGGATCTAACCAAGACCTAAAATAAGACTATGCTCATGAAAAAATCAAACATGAGTTATGTCATGGGACATAATTCCCAAACCTAAAATTAAAAAACCCTATGACTCAAAACAAGACATATCCAAACATGTTCTGACCCCTATATATCCTATGTGCTAACACATATGGATCTCTGGTGAATATTATCTTTGTGGTGATTACATGTGGCTCTCTGGTGAATATTATCTATGTGGTGAAACATATGGCGATGAATATTATACCTGCGATGAATACATGCAGTGGTGAATATATCTGTGTGATGAATATTATTTTTGTGGTGAATACATATGGCAGTGAATATTATCTCCATGGTTAATTGATCTTTGCAGTGAATATTAGTGCTACTGCGTGAATATTTATCTATGGGTCTACGGTGAATTTGGTTTGTAGTAAATTTGATCTATGGTAACTCTATTAGTGACTATTCAAACCCTTCCATGCATCATGTGCACAAGTTTCTTATTTATTTATTTTTCTTTTCAATATGAGTAATTCACCATTGATACCTAAATATAATAGATGAAGGCCTAACAATGTAACCTTATATAGTTTTCATGAATCTATAGAATTAATAGAAAAATGTTTGCATGAATCTACATAATCAATAGAATAAAATAGAGAAGGGATAGAAGCCAAACTTCAAAGTGAATTTGTAGAAATGTTTCAAAGTAAGTTAGTTACAATGATGGATAATAAATTTAGATCCTTGAGAGATAATTTTCAGAGACAAATGGACAATAAACTATTAGGGTTTGAGACTCAACTACACAAAATGGAGGATAAATTAAAATAAATAGAAAAAACCAACCAAGAAAAAAAACAATCAACGAAGGAAGAATAGGTGGATGAAAATAGAAACCTTAGGGACAAGATTAAAGAGCTAGAAGACAATCTACTTTGGCCTAAATAGCGTGGAACAAAAATTGGATATCAAACCTATCAAAGAGAAAATGAATCAGATCATAGAGTTAGACCATGAGTGTAACAAAAGAGCCTTGAACCTAATAATTTTTCGTATAAAAGAACAAAAAGATGAGGAACATTAGCAATAGTCAAGGAGGAATTAAAAAATAAATCACAAATTGAAATAATTGGTCTTGTAGAAGCAAAAAGGTTGGGAAACAAATTGAAAATAAAGATAGGTTGATTCAGGTTATGGTAATCTCTAATGCCCATAAATATGCCATACTTAGTAAATCTCCGAGCTTAAAATGGTCTAGAATATTTAAAAATGAAGACCTCATTCCAGAAGATCAAGCTAAATTAAGGAAGGAGGTTCAAAAGGCAAAGGAAGCTAGAAAGGAAGGAAAATGAGCAATAAATAGGAATCGAAAAGCTATTATTAGGGATAGAGACCAAAAAGATCACAATAAATAGCAATTTGAGACACTTAAGATCCTTTCTTGGAATTGTCGGGGATTTCCTTGGAACAAAGGGCCTATATTAAGTTGGATCCCAAGTGAAATTGATATTATATTTCTAGTTGAAACTTTGGAGCATGAGGAATATAAGGTCCCTAAAATAGATGGATTTATACTGTGGTCAACATGGAACAATAAACCCTCCCATAGAGGGGTTGGAGGCATATCTTATTACATAAGAACAAACATTTTTGCTCACATTTGTCTTCATAAAAAAAAAAACTCTCAATTAGTTCATTTCGATGGGGATTTTAGATATCAATGCTAAGAAGATATATATAGAATTTTTTTATTTTGCACTTATTAATTCTACCTTTTATACAAAAAATATTCTGTATAAAAATTGTCCATATAAAATATTATAACAAGATATTTACAGTGTGATAAATGAAGGTAGTATCCTCTTACTAGGATACTTTAATGCTAGAACTGAAACTAATCAAGCTATTATATTAAGCAACGATTCCAACCCTAATCCTTTGTGGCTAGACGAGGAACTTGTTTTAGCTAATAGATACGAGAGAAATTTAGAAGACTTGATCGAGAATTTATATGGTATTGAGCTAATAAATCTTTGCAATTCTCAAGATATAATCATTTGTAATGTTCTAATGAAGTGGCTGAAATTTAACCAGAAGACTTGTATCCATGGGCTGGGTAGTAGTGTTGTGGACTATGTGATATCATATATCCCTGTTTACAACCAAATAGTAAATTTGACCTTTTAAACGACCACGAGCCTGAATATGATCATAGACCTTTAACCCTAATTCTAAACTTTACCATGCACAAAAAAAACCCTTGAAGATAACTATGGTAACCAAAGGAATATACTTTTTGAGAAAAATAAAGTCTTTTTAAAGAACTTAAACACCGAATTAAATCTTCTATCATATAAAAACAATATTGAAGACATCTATCATAATTTTACAACAATCCTCTCTACCTCCATAAAACAAATCTCTATCAAAGTGTTGTGTAAAAATAAGAATAGAATTTCCAACCCTTCGTATGATAACGAGTGTAAACTTGCTAAAAACTCCATTAGGGATGCATGTAATGAGTCTTTGAAATATGATAATATTAATAGATACAAAGCCCTAATTAAAAGAAAAAAAAGGCAGTACATAAATAGAAAACAACAAAATCTTTTGCATGTTTCTAAGCTAGATCCAAAGAAATTTTGGAGGTAAATTCTGACATGTAAAACTAAAGAAAATGCTATGATTCCCTTGATAGATTGGAATTCCCACCTTAAAAATATTTACGAATCTTGTAATGTCCTTGAAAAAATTCCAAAAGTTTCTACAAAAGATGATGTTTTTTGTATAGAAGGCATAAAGTTTGGGGTTAAGAAACTTGCAAATGGGAACACTAAGGACATCGAGGGCTACCAAGATGAAATATTAAAAATTGGAGGGCCTATTTTAATCCCTCACATACACAAGCTCTTCAATTTAGCAGTCAACAAGGGCTTCCCTAAACCATGGGATCAAAGACTCATTTCACCTATTTTTAAAAGTGGGGATACAAATAATCTCTCTAATTATAGGACCATAATGATTAACCCCATTTTATCCAAGCTATATGGAAGTATTTTGGAAAGGAATATAAGCATATGGATAGAAAGCCACGGGAAAAGAGCTAAAGTTCATGCATATTTTATAGGTTATCATTCAATTGTGGACCACCTTATCACACTTAGGATCATTGCACATGAGTGTAGAAACAATAAAACCAATATGCTTTGTTGTTTTGTTTACTTTAGTAAAACATTTGACATTGTGGCTAGGATCAACCTTTGGAATAGGTTAGAAGAGATAAAATTTCCCTCCGGTATGAGAGTTTCCACGAGAAAGTTGTATTATAATGTTATTACCAAGTTTAGGAGCATTGAGGGTTGGTAAGAGGAAATTAACTTCAATATAGGAGTCAAGCAAGGTTGTCCCCTATCCCCCACCCTTTTTTGCATTTACATTGACACGTTAGAAGATTGTTTGGAAGCTCCAGGTTGTGTTGGACCAACTCTTGCTAATATAGTAATCTTCCTTATTCTCTATGATGATGTTATTGTTCTTATGGAAAGGAATCCCTATGACCTTAGTAAGTAGGTTAAAATCCTCAAGGAATTCATCTCTAGTACATGTATGATTGTGAACACTGACAAAATGAAGGCTGTGATCATTAATCCAACAAGATCACCTACGATGATTTTTTATATGAAAATAATATCTTGGAGGAAGTGCCTTTGTACAAGTATCCTGGAATTTATATTCATAACACACTCAATTGGAACTATAGCATTGAGAAAAGGATAAATGGAGGGTGGAAAGGTTATTACAGGCTTGAAAATAATTGTAAATTAGCATACCTTTTTCTATGGGAAAAGAAAAAGCTCCTCTTTGAGACTCTTGTTAATTCTGTTATCTTATATGGATGTGAAGTTTGTGGATGCATAATCTCTCAAGAATCCTGGAGAAAGATATAACATATCCAAAACAATTTTATAACTTACAATATCAAAATTAAGGGAAATACACCCTATCCTATCCTCCTCATCAAAGGGATATTTTCCCTCGTTGAGAGCACAACTATGATTAGGTACTTAATGTACACGAACAAGATAAACAACATGGATAACAAGAGGCTCTCCAAATTTTATTCAGACTCTAGCCAAAATCACCAACGATTCAAGAGAGGATGGTATAATGATGCCAAGTATTGGCTAAATCATTAGGGAATAAAAGAATATGTAATTTCCCTAATCCGAACCCCAATTGTAAATGAAAATGAAAATGTATATATACTCTAGAGAGTCATTGGCACCAAGTTTTGATTGAGTTTTTTGCGCACCTGAGAAGTGTGGGAGGATTGTTTTTCAAAGAAGGAGTCTGCACATTCCATAGTGTTTCACACACTTGAGTAAGTGTGCATGGATTGTGCATCAAGGGAAGGGTGCACACATTCCATAGTGTTGCACGTACCTGAGTAAGTGTGTGATGATTACCTTGAAGTGCACAATGGGTCAAGTCTATATATATATATATATATATATATATATATATATAAGGCCGAAGAGCTTGTGTGTGGTTATTGGGCTGGTGAGTAGTGATGCAAAAAGGCTAGTGCGCCTATCCTTGTAAAATTTAATCACACTCAAATTATTAATAAAATCAAATCATTGTGCGCAAACCAATCAGATGAAAAGAGACAGGGGGGTAAACTCCACCGAAAAGAGAAAAGGGGGGGCTTAAGTCTAAGGGAATATTTTATTAATATTTTCAAAAAGGAAATTTATGGATATTTATTTATACTAAGTTCCCAATGGATGGGAACGAGTCACCAAGTGGATAAAGCTAATTTTGAAGGTGACAAGTGTCCAGTTATGACCATGCAAATATATGGTTGAGCCTTAGTGTATTTTGGGGGGAACTCGCTTCTTTGGGGGAAATTCACTCATTTTTCATCATGGATCGGTCCATTTGAATGAGGGAAATGACCATTACCTTATCTCTAGAGAAAATTTTGGAAAGAGGTTTTTCATATTGTAACCAAAGTATTTGTTGTCAAAGAGGCTAGTTGTCAATCACGTGAGCATTCTCTCCAGGTAAGAGATTTGTTGCCGAAGAGGTTTGTTAGGCCCATGAGCATTCTCTCCAGGTGAGATATTTGTTGTTGAAGAGGTGAGTTTTCAGTCCCATGAGAATTCTCTCAAGGTGAGATATTTGTTGTTGAAGAGGCGAGTTGTCAGGCCCACGAGCATTCTCTCCAGGTGAGAGATTTTCTAGGAATTTTTCTTTGATGCACTAGGAATTAGTTATAGGGATATGAGACTTCCTGTTTGGCCTGTTGTTGAAGCCCTGGAAGGGAAGTGAGGAAACTGAGGGACTATTGAGTAGAGAAGCGGAACACTTCCTAGGTGGGACATGCATGTAGGGAGTGAGATACTGTAGGATAGTTGTAGTAGTTGGGCACCTTGTAATGAACAATTTTGTTGATTATCAGACCTTAGCCTCAAACTAGGAATCCTTTTTCCCTGGTGAATTTTAAGCTCCAACTTGGGGGTGACCTGTTGCTAAAAGTGTATGAGAAACATAGTCTATGGCTAGGAGGAATGACTGAGATTTACGTGTACGTTGGTACCTTTTTATAAAAGATAAGTGTCCTTTATATGCTTGTCTAATTTATTGCATTCTTAATTATCTATGTCTGATATGGGTTTATTTCCTGTATGATGTTGCATATGATCAATTGTCGTTATTATTTATAATGTTGTTTGCACATGTATAGCATGATGCTATTATTTTGTATTTGTTGTCACACATGCAGAGTATGAAAATTATTAAGTATTCATGTTAGTTATTTTTGCAATAATGGTCATGATTTTCCGTGGAAAGGATAGAATTGTCGAGAGCACAAGGAAATAATCCATGCATGAAAGAGGTTGGAATCAATGTGCACACGGGGAAGTAGATATGTGCACACAAGGAAAACTTAATCTATGTACAACACCAGAATGGTTGTGTGCCCTACAATATTCATGTGTTCAGAGTGGTTACACACACATTGATATTGTGTGCACTGAATGATCGTGTGCACAGTTGTACTATGTGTTAATTTTGTTGTTATAACTGGTGTCTAAAGTGGAAAGTTTGTTTGGTGCGATCCAGCTTGGGATCGTGCACATTAACTCACGTTCTTTTGCGCAGATTAACATTATAGTGTATAATCTATGCACTATATTTTGGAGTGGCATTGCTCAACAATAAAGTTGGGGATGTTATAAAGTGGTATCAGAGAATTTTTTTAGTGTTGCAGAGAACGGTAACGTTATAGAGTGGTATCAGAGCACRAAAATGTTACAAAAATATATCAGAGTGTGGTAACATTACATAATGGTATCAGAGAACGAATTCCTCAGATTGGTACGTGACAATGTGGTATCAGAGCTCTAGTTTCAACATTGAGCTTGCATGGGATGAGTAAATTCRGATTGGTAAGTGACCRAATTTGGAATTACATCCCAACCATGGTGCCCATAAAATAAGAATGTGCAAGTGTGTGCACTAAATTTTGACATTGCAGGGTGTGGCATTGGAAATGTGCAAAAAAMAATGGTGCACGAGTATGCGTACTAAAATTTGGGGTTACATAGAGAAAAACTTATGGTGCATGTGTAATATTGATACATGATGTATATGTTAAATATTGACATCGCGCATTGGTATGTGTTGAATACCAGTGTGCACACGAGCTTCAAAAGAAAGAAAGAAAGAGTAAAATGGTAATTGGGTGAATGCCAAATGAACATAATTTACTGCGCAAGACTCACAATTGCGCAAGGGAGAAATCGAGGGAAAGTTTTGGACAGAGGAGTCCAATTATTCACCCATAAATTTTGGGATTAGGACGTTAAAATCATCCAAGAAATCAGAAGAAAGGAATATGAAAAAATGATGCGGAGTTTTCATGAAGTTGTTGCATGAATTTTTCTAACAAATCCTATTGCCTGCACATTTTGCAGAATTAACAACGAATAGATCAGGACTAAATCAACGCAGAGAGTAAAAAACATGGAAGATGCGCATAAAAATTACAACCATGATTATGGTTTCAAAGGTTTGTATATTGGTATGGGTATTGATAGTACATAATCTAATGAGCATAAAGAAGACAAGGAGGAGCATATAAACTTGGTAGAAACCATAAAGGGACTGCAAAAAGGTGTCCAAATCTATAAAGATGATAATGAGAGGCTTATGAAATCCAAGGAGAAACAAGATGACTTCAATATCAAGTTGATGCAAAGCTTGGACAAAATAGAAAAAAAAATTGATAAGGAGAAAAAATCAAGCAAGTCAAGGAGTTGCAGGTCTCATGGTAAAAGAAGAGAAATAAGAATTGTTTGCAAGCATCACCATCACTCACCAAAGAATTCATTTAGGAAAGTGCATAGTAGCAACTCCATCTCCTGTCAGAAAGAATAAAAGAAGGATTGGGGTGGATGAGCTACAGGGATAAATGAATAAGATCAAGCCTCCTACCTTTGATGGTGAGTAGAAGAAGGATGAAGATGTGGATACCTAGCTGTTGGGAATGATGAAGTACTTCCAACTGCATAATTATTCTGCACAGGAAAAAATGATAATTTCCATCTATTAGCTAAAGGGAAAGACATCAATTTGGTGGGAACAATTCGTGCAAGTGAAACACATTGATGAGAAGAAGGTTACTAGCTTGGAGGGAGTTTAAACTGTTTTTTTAAAAGAAATACTTAACCAAGAAATATATGAAAAGAAAATGAAGGAGTTCTTTGAACTCAAGCTTAGGAGTATGAAAATAGATGAGTATGAAAGAAGATTCTTAGAGATTCTGAAATATGTTAAAATTCAGAGGTACCTGAGTGGGCTGCCATCATTTATCAGTGACAAGTTATAATATGATGGCCCTAATACAGTGGAGGAAACCATAAGGTGAGGTAAATTTCTCTATGATCATCAAAGGGAAAGATCGAAATTCTGAAAGGCTTGGGAAGACAAGAAGCAAAGAAATGTGGAATAGAGGAAAAAGGGGACTAAGCCACCATTTTTCATAAATACTTCTCAAGGAAAACCAACTCCCAAGGAACCC
Organism: Picea engelmannii; assembly: GCA_009831015.1. Taxonomy (NCBI): domain Eukaryota; kingdom Viridiplantae; phylum Streptophyta; class Pinopsida; order Pinales; family Pinaceae; genus Picea; species Picea engelmannii. The sequence continues at coordinate 487,005 of ML793846.1, forward strand.
ATAATGATTGTGACAATGGGGCAAAGACAAAGGAGACCACCTATTCAATTTTGGGGTTGTGGGGGATACCACATGTACAGATATTACCCTCACAGAGGTGAAAAAGTGAGGACCATTCACAATGTACAACAAGTTGTGACAATTGAAGACATGGGAATAAATGTACGAAGGATCTACGCGGCCTTGGATAACAAGCAAGATGATTTTCAGTCGCACGTGATTGAATTTGAAGGTAATATTAATTTCCAACCCATTGCTATTTTAATTGATTTAGGATCTAGTCATAATAATCTAGATCCTAAGATAGTGGAAAGATTCCAATTTCCAACAAGAAAGCTTGGAAAACCTTGGTTGGTGCAACTAGCTACAAGAGGAAAAAAGAAAAGAAAATAGATGGTTATGGCATGCCCTATGGATATGAATGGGTTGAGCACAAAATATGATTTGAATATCATACCTTTGGGATCTTATGATTGCCTCATTGGTATGGATTGATTTGACCAGCTTCATGCCATTTTATACTGTTACAATAAGGAATTTACTTGCTTGGATGAGGAAGGAAATTTAAGAACAATTTAAGGCATTCCAAGAGTTGTAACTAGGAGAGAAGTTTCATCCTTTAAATTGAAGAAAATATACATGAAAGGATGTCGAGTATTTACAGTGCAGATGGAGGATACACCTAAGGATAAAGTTCCAAATCTCGAAGACTACACAATTCTAAAAGAATTTGAATATGTATTTAAATAAATAATGGGGTTACCACCGAAAAGAGATATTGATTTCTCTATAAATTTGATTCTTGGAGCAACCCCTGTATCCAAGAATCATAGGATGAGTACACTAGAGTTGAAGGAATTGTAGATGCAACTTGAAGAGCTTCTGAAAAAGGGGTTTATATTCCCAAGTGTGTCACCTTGGGGTGCCCCAGTATTGTTTGTGAAGAAGAAGGATGGTACATTGAGGCTTTGTATTGACTTCAGGAAGTTGAAAAAAGTAACAGTAAAGAACAAGTATCCTTTTCCAATGATAGTTGACCCCTTTGATCAGTTGAGAGGTGTGAAAATATTTTCAAAGATTTATCTCAGATCCATATATTGCAAAGTGAGAATTAACGAAGAATACATCAACAAGAATACTTTCAGGATGAGTTATGGCCATTATGAGTTTGTAGTAGTGCCATTTGGGTTGTCAAATGCACCAATTGTCTTCATGTGTTTAATGCATGGTATTTTTAGAGAATTCTTAGATAAGTTTGTTATTGTATTTCTAGATTACATAACAATTCACTCAAATTTTGAAGGATAACATGAGCAACACTTGAGGATGGTGGTGCAAGTACTGAGAGAACATTAGTTATATGCAAAGTTGAGCAAGTGCTCATTCTACTAGAGGCAAATTCATTATTTGGGTCATATCATTTCATAGGAAGGGATGGTTGTGGACACAGAGAAGATAAAATACATTGAAGGGTGGCCAACACCCATAAATGTAAAAGAGGTAAGATACTTCATGGGACTTGCAGGGTACTACAAAAGGTTTATTGAAGGCTTATCAATGATTGCTTACCCAATTACATACTTTCAAAAGAAAGGTGTGCGATTTGAAGGGACTATGTATTTTGTAAGGAGTTTTGAACATTTGAAGAGTTCGTTGACAAGTGCACCAATTTTGAGAATTGTTGATCCTAATGAAGACTTTGTCGTGTGGATGGATGCATGCAAGGAAGGGCTCAATGGATTCCTTAGTCAAAATGGGCATGTGGTGTGCTACGAATCAAGGAAATTAAAAGAGCATGAAAGACACTATGCTACTCATGATTTGGAATTGGTATCCATAGTGCATGCCTTGAAGATGTGGAGGTGCTACCTCATGGGAAAAATATTCGAGTTGAGGGCATACCATAGTGGTCTAAAATATTTGTTTTGACAACCACGTTTGAATTCCAGACAAAGCAGGTGGCTAGAATTCCTTAGTAAGTATGACTTTGATATCAAGCATATCAAAGGAAAGGAGAGCAAGGTAGTTGATGAACTCAATAGGAGGGTGCATGAGATGCATGCTACAACCACTAACATGTAAAAAATATATTTGAGTGACATAATTTTAGAGGTTGCCAAATCAGATCAGCGCTATGTGGACATAAAGGAAAATTTATAGCAAGGTAAATTACAACAGAAATTTGAAGGTTGTGAGATAAAAGATGATGGAATCCTCATGTATAGGCATAGATTTTATGTGCCAAATGATCAGGAATTGAAAAATTGGTTATTATCAAAGATGCATAAATTTCCTCATGCTAGATACTTAGGCTATCGTAAAACAATTGCAGTGATAAAAAAACAATACTATTGGGCAGACATGAAAAATGAGGTTGTTGATTTTATTGCTAGATGCCTTGAATGTCAAAAGGTGAAGGATGAGGATAGACACCCATTTGGTTCTCTACAGCCTTTGTCCATTCCTATGCGGAAATGAGAAGTTGTAACCATGTATTTCATTACTAAGTTGCCTAGGACTTCTACGCAACATGATTATATTATGGTAGTGGTGGACAAGCTTACTAAAGATTGCCATTTTATTCCAGTGAAGTCAACTCACAAGGAAGCCAACATTGTTGATATATACATGCGAGATATTTCTAGGCTGCATGGTGTACCTAATACAATTATGTCTAACGAAGATCCCAATTTCACATCAAATTTTTGAAGAGGGATATTCAAAGGATTTGGGACAAATTTGAACTTTAGCACAACATATCATCCTGAGTTAGATGGACAAATAGAGAGGGTAAATCAGGTGATTGAAGATATGCTCAGGATGTATGTGATGGATAAACCATAAAGATGTGAAGACTACCTACACTTGGTAGAGTTTTCTTACAACAATGGGTATCAAGCATCTCTAAAGATTGGCACTTTATGGTAGAAAATGAAACAAACTAGTGAGTTGGGACAACCTAGCAGATTGCGCAGTGGTTGGGCCAGATTTGCTTTGGGAAATGGAAGAGAAGATGGTGAAAATAAGGCAGAATTTAAAGGTTGTCCAAGATAGGTAGAAAATCTACGTAGATAAAGGAAAAATCCACAAATATTTAAAAGTGGGTGACCATGTGTTCTTGAAAGTAAAAGCAAGATGCAGTTCCATGAAGTTGGGAAATTTCTCTAAGATGGAAGCACGCTATTGTAGGCCATTTTAAACCCTAGAGAGGATTGTTCCTATCGCATATATGTGTTAGGAACCAAATACCAATATAGCATAGAAAAACCTCAGAAAAAGTACTCAACGCCTTGAAAAAGATACAATTTTAGATAATAAGCCTCTTCAAGGGGGCAACCTCCTTTTACCCCACTTAAATGTTCAAGTACAAGATGATTCAAAATGAAAATGTCTCCTTGGTATATATA
>ML793846.1:503964-556253 GCA_009831015.1 Picea engelmannii
TTTACATTTGGAAGTTGTAGCTACCTTTGGAAGTCATTACTTCCCTTGAACAATAACTATTGATTATTTCTCATATATTGTGCATGGTGTATTGTTGTAACTCTTATACTATTGTTCATTTCTCATTGGATATAATTGAATGGCTTAAGTATAAGTTGAAAAGGTTTGTAAATTTTACTTGATACTGATTCACCCCCTTCTCAGTATCAACATATCTGTGTGTGTGTGTGGTTATTGGGTTGGTGAGACGAGATGCAAAAATGTTGATGCGCTTATCCTTGCAAAATGTAATCACACTCAAATTATTAATAAAATCACATCGTTGCATGAAAACCAATCAGACGAAAAGAGACGGGGGGATAAATTTACCGAAAAGGGAAAAGGGGGGGATTAAGTCCAAGGGAATATTTTATTAATATTTTTGAAAGGTAAAATTTATGGATATTTATTTATCCTAAGTTCTCAAATGATGGGAATGAGTCATCAAGTGGCTAAATCTAATTTTGAAGGTGAGAAGTGTCCAGTTATGACCATGAAAATATATGGCCGAACCTTAGTGTATTTTTGGGGGAACTCATTCCTTTGGGGGGAATTCACTCATTTTTCATCATGGGTCGGTCCATATGAATGGGGGAAATGACCACTACCTTATCTGTAGCGAAAATATTGGAAAAGGGTTTTCCATATTGTAGGCAAAGTATTTGTTGTCTAAGAGGAGAGTTGTCAAGCTCATGAGAATTCTCTCTAGGTGAGATATTTGTTGTTGAAGAGGTGGGTTGTCAGGCCTGTGATAATTATCTCCAACTGAGATATTTTATGTCGAAGAGGTGGGTTGTTAGGCCCATGATAATTCACTCCAGGTGAGATATTTTCTCGGAATTTTTCCCTAGTGTGTTGGGAATTAGTTACAGGCCTCTGAGACTTCTTGTCCGACATGTTGTTGAAGCCCTAGAAGGGAAGTGGGGCAGTCGAGGGACTGTTGAGAAGAGAAGGGGCACACTTTCTAGGGTGAGACAGACATGTGGGGAATGAGAGACTATAGGCTAGTTACAGTAGTTGGGAACATTGGACTGAGAAATTATGTTGATTATCAAACCTTAGGCTGACATTAGGAATCCTTTTTCCCTGGTGGATTTTAAGCCCCAACTTAGGGGTGAACTGTTGCTAAATGTATATGAGCAATAAATTATATGGCTGGGAGGAACATCTTGCTTTGCATGTAGTTGGTGACTCTTTATAAAAGATAAGTGTCCTTTATGCGCTTGTCTAATTTACTATGTTCTTAATTATCTATGACTGATATGGGTTTATTTCCTGTATGTTGTTGCATATGATCAATTGTCATTATTTTGTATAATGTTGTTTTCACATGTAAATCTTGATGTTGTTATTCCATATTTGTCGTCGCACATGCAGAGTATGATAGTTATTAAGTATTCATGTTAGTTAATTTTGTAATGATGGTCATGAGTTTTTGAGGCAAGGATAGAATTGGCGTGCACGCAGGGAAATAATCCATGCATGCAAGTGGCAAGAATATTTGTGCACATGGGGAAGAAGATATGTGTGCACAAAGAGAATTGAATCTGTGTGTGGGACTAGAATGGTTGCATGCACAGTAGTATTCATATGTTTAGAGTGGTTACATGTGCAATAATATTGTGTACACTGAATGATTATGTGCACAGTTGTATTATGTGTTAATTTCATTGTTATAATTGGTGTTCGAAGAGGAAAGTTTGTGTGGCGCTATCTAGCTTGGGATCATGCATGTTACCTCACGTGATTTTTCACAGATTAACATTATAGTATAGAATCTTTGCACTAGATTTTGGAGTGGCATTGCTCAACAATAAAGCTGGGGATGTTATAAAGTGGTATCAAATCATTTTGTTAGTGATGTAGAGGGCGGTAATGTTATAGAGTGGTATCAGAGCGCAATAACGTTACAAAATGGTATCAGAGCGCCATAACATTACATAATGGTACCAGATCAGGAATTCCTGATATTGGTATGTGGCAAAAGAAGTTATTCTGTAGAATATCGATGATATTAAAATTATTTTATAGGTTAAATTTAAGAAGAATCTATGGTGCGATAAATAATTAGAGTATAAAATAAAATTAAGATATTATAAGGAGGTGATTAACCCTAAACTTAAATCTCAAAAGTGTCTCTCTATTTTCACTAACATAAAGAGGAGAATCAATATTTCCAAAATAAGAACTAATTCTCATAAGCTACATAGTGCAATTGGGCATTGGAAAATCCCTAAAACACCATGGAAATAAAGAATCTCTCACCTTTGTGACACCAAGAGGGTTAAAGATGAAAATCACTTTCTCCTAGAATGCCCCTCGTATGCCCAAATTAGATCCCAATTTCCAAATATTTGTTACAATACCAACCTTCCTAACCTTGTAAGTCATCAAAACTTAAGTGATCTTGGAATGATTTTCAAGCATTGAAATAACATTTTAAAGAAATTCAAGTAATCTCTCTCTTTTCTTAAAGTCCGGTAGACCAATTTTGGTCTTAGTGGAAGTAAAGCATCATTGTCATCATCATTATAACCCATTAATAACAATAAGTTATAACTAATTGGCACCGGACTAAACAAATAAGGCAAGAACCTCAATGGTTGGGTTTATCCAAAACCTTAACCTTTAAGACCTAGAATCAAATGGCTAAGTTGTCACCTAACCATTCAAGTACCACTAATATTTCCATCATGAAGACCCTCTAAGAATATAGATGCAAAAATTGGGTTATAATATATTATATAATATAATTGATTAATTTATAATATATAATTTATTGTATAATATAATATAAATGGTTAATTGTAACCACAAATTTATATTATATATAATGTAATGTAATATATTAGATTTTTTTAGTTGTTATATATAATATAATATATAATATATCCAATGAAGGAAGTAGGTGCGCAATAAAACTCATTATATTATATAATATTTTTTGTTTCTTGTGGAAAAAATCATATATTCATTGGGTATAATATTTACATTTGACTAAAATCGGTCTTCCATTGCTCGAGATTCATCTCTCTATACACATTCGTAATAACCATACGTGAGATTCGACATCTTGAGAAGCCTTGTCAAAGAAAAAAAGAAAAAAAGCACTACTATGCCCTACATGGCTTATCTACATGGAAGATTTGACTTACTTTACTCCCATAGCATTTTTCATCAGCAAGTATCTTTTCCACCTAAAGACTCAAATTTTAATCAAAACTACTACCTCTTGACCTTAAAACAAAACTTCCATTGCTCGAGATTCTTTTCCATCTACAAATTTGTGATAATTGTAGTCTCCATTAGGGAGCTGCAATGCTTCCTTGGATAGTTTGTCAACCTTTGAATTTAATGCCCTAAGGATGTGTTGGAAAGAAAACCGTTCAAATAGACTTATATGATGATTTAAATAATTTAGCAGTGGACTTAGACTCACATTGGAAATACACACCTTGTTGCTCGACCAATCGATTACCAACGTAGAGTGTCCAAACACCTATAGCTTGGTTAAACCTTTTTCTTGAGAAATATTAAGCAAGGTTCTAAGGGCGATGAGTTATTCTCGGTTATTGGAGCCATGATCGGGGGGTGTATCAAATGTGTATGTAGTGAGAATGACTAAATAAAAGGACCACACCCACTCCATAGGACATAGGGTTTCCTTGACTATCATCGCCAAGTTAACCCCATGCAACTCCTTGCTCTATATCTAGAAACATTGGGATCCTAAATTTTCTTTTTTGCTTCTTTTCATGGGATTCCCAAGCGATATTGATGATTTATCTTCGAAGGTAAAAGAATTGCGTTCCCACCAGATCGAGTTTACTAGTATGCATGGAAGTGCTTCTAGATGATTCAACTTCTTTTCATCCAGCCACATTTTTAGGTTATCTTCCAAACCATGTTGAATCCATTGAAAGGTGGCATTTAGCTCCTCCATGATTTGCTTGACTAACTGAGTCGTATAATCGCAACTAATGAATAGATGAGAGGAAGACTCTTCCACCTTCTTGCAAAGGATGCAGATGATGGGGAAAATCCAACTGCGTGTCATACCAATTTTCCATGTGAGAAGTTTATTGTTAAGAGATAACCACATGGTGATTTTACTCTCTAAAGGGGCTTGGATCTTCCAAATAGAGCTCCACCACTAGAGAATATCTCCTGAAAATTCAGCTTCCACAACAACATTATACCCCAACTTTGTTGTGTACTCACTAGATTTGACATTCTTGGACCAGCAGAGTGAGTCCTCTTCTTCCTCTCTTAAGTGTATAAAATTTGAGGAGAGGATGCCAATATAATGAACCCATTCTTTTATCAGATCCCCAGACAAGCTTAAATCCTTTCTATTCTTCTAACCCATTCTTCCTTTTACCTAGGGATTTTGGGCTTGAGCATCCACTAAGTAAAAGATTCCTGCTTCATGTAGAGATATAACTAAAGATTATGAGAGAATGAACTTGTCTCCTACCAACATCCAAGGAACAAACCTACTTCATACTTTTTTCCTGTTACCTATCCTCCACACAGTCCATAGTCCAACCAAAGGAAAAAAATTGAGAGAGATTTACAAATTATAGAACCAGTGGAAGACTTGATTGGTTGCCTAAATCAGTGTTCGACGACCATCCCATATAAATATTTTGATTTTAATACTCTTACCCAAAGAGTTCCATTCATGATAAGTCACCATAGGCTTCGAGTTGCTAAAGACAAAGCAAACAAATTTATATTTTTAATGCCCCATCCTTCGAGTTTCTTAGGATAAGCGATGCAACTCCACTTAACTAGAGTGGTTCCTCTTGATTTTTGAGACCTTGAACATAGAAAAAACAATCTCAAAGATTTGATTTTGTCAAGTATACCTTTGGGAATGACCGCTATAGAAGTCCAATAGAATGGTATACTCTCAGGAAATGATTTAATCAATATTATTTTTCCTCTTGACAATAGATGGTTACCATAGAATGACATTCGGGCTTCGAATTTTTTGAGGATCCAGTTCCACTCGCTTGACTTATAGATGTACAGATTTAAATGAAATCCTATATATTTAAATCCAAAAACCAAATATTCTTGTGGGAAGGGTAGTGTTCTGGATAATATCTAGGAGGAGCTATTTGAGAGATGATTCAAAATGAGACAGGATTTTTGGATATTTACTTTCATTCTGGTGGCTTGAAAAAAAATGTTCAGTATACTCTTAAGAGAGAAAATTGTAGGGCATACCTTGGATGAAGCAGAAAACATCATCCACAAAGAGAATATGAGTCAAAGTTTTTGTATCCAAGACCTTTACTCCTGTCAAATTCCAACTAAATTTTTCTTTGATGATAAGTCTACTTAGAGCCTCGACAATGATAAGGAAGAGGAAGTGGGATAAGTTGATTCCCTTGACATAGTCCACTTGATTCTCTAAAGAATATGGAGGGGGAACCATTAATCAAACAAAAAAAAAAGCCTAGGAGATACAACTCATAATCCAATTCACAATGGAGAGTCGCATACCAATTTTGAGAAGTGTCAGTCGTATGAAGGTCCAATTTACCCTATCCTAGGCCTTGGAAAGGTCGACCTTCAAGACTACTGTTGACTTCCTTAGGGTTTTAATAGAGTGGATGTCCTCCTGTTCCAACAAGACCACATCATGAATTTTCCTTACTTGAAGGAAACCAAATTTTTCCTCGGTGATAAGTTCACTTAGAACGGGCTTGATCCTTATCGCAATAATCTTGGCTATCAACTTGTAGATCACACTACAACATGAAATTGGCCTAAAATCATTGAAGTAGAGTCCATTATGCTTTTTTAGAATTAACATAAGCAAATTAGAGTTGAGTGCCCCTAGAACCTTCCCAGAGGATCGATATTCTCGTACTACCTTTAACAAATCACCTTTCAACATCTTGTAAAAGCCCCCCAAAAATTCAATAATTAGATTGTATGGGCCCAGAATTTTTCCTCTTTGCATAGGGGAAAGGGCACCTATGAATTCTTCTTCTAAAACTTCCTCTGACATGCACCCGAATCCTAAGTACCTTTTTGAGGGATGGGGTATAAAATTTTCTCTTTTCCCAATTCATATCAAATCCATGTAACTAGGATTACATCGTCTTCATTTCGACGAGGGTTTTCCAATAGCTATAAATTTTTCCAGATCCGAGTTCTGGATCGAACGTTATTGTCTTTCAAATTTATTTAGGCCTTCATTGACTAGAGTCTCTCACTTCCATGTGGCACCCATGTGGTTTCCTATCACCTGACACTCCACACCATCATAGCATACAAAGACTTGCCCAACCAGAAGTTGACAATTGTTTAGCTTTTATAGATCTATTAAATTAATTAATCACTATCATAATAAAATCCCACTCTTTACTAATCATTTATTTAATCCCTATTAGGGATAATTAATCTTCATTAAAATTAATTAACCCTGTAAATTTCGTTTTTACTTGGCCTAAATTACTAGTCCAATTAAACCGAGGATTACTCCCATTTTTCCTTGGAAATCCAACATTCCAGGATGGATTAGTGTTAATTATTATATTAAAGCCCCATCACATTAACTCATAATCAAATCATAATACTAATTTGTTTTTAATTAATTATATTATAATATAATGACAATAAATTATATTATAATATAATTAAATATTTTAACTTGTACTTATGGTCATTAATAGCAAGGACTATGTAATTCTAAGGACTTCAGTGTATTTACCCTCCATCCTCTTATGCACATACCCAGAATTTTCGAATGGAAAATCTCTAGATAGGGTCCCACTTTATCAAACCTTGATGCAAATATAATTAATTATATTACCATTTAATATAATTAATTACATTTAATATTTATTATAACATTGGAACACGAAAAGTAGGTTTGGGACTTTGTCCATTTTATCTCATGTACTCTATCACCCCAAACATCCCAGAGTCCCAAACTCCCGAAATCCCAGAGTTCTAAAGTCTCAAAGGGTCCACACTTATACATGTTACACATTAAATATTAATTTTAAAAAGAAAAGAGGATTGGCCTCATCCACATGCAAATATTATAATAAACTTTTATTACTATAATATATTATATTGGAGTACACCTTCTTGAGAATCACACCCAGGTTAAATAAATTCCCAATATTGTATTTTAATATTGGAAAGGGGGAGAATATCTAGGTCAACTATTTCGACTATTAATCACACTCCCTATTCCTCCAACATCCTGGAGCTCTAAAATCCTGAAGCCCCACATGAGCTTTAAAATGTATATAATATAATTATTTGGGAAAAGGTTGACCTCGTCCACATAAGGGTTTTATAATATTATAATATATTATAATACCATAAGCCCCTTTAAAGTTTGTACCTAAGAAGTGCTAATACCATAAGCCCCTTTATAATATTATAATTTAAGGGGATTCCTTCCAAGTTTGTAGGGATTTTAGCCCATAATTAGCATAAGTGTTTATTAAAGTCCATAATTAGCATGCATGTTTATTAAAGTCCAAATATAGTTTTTGGAGCTTTTGTATTTCAACAAATTTAGGAAATTCCTTATTTATAATGAATTTTAATGTTTAATAACATTTGGACAATTTCCTTAAAGCCCAAATACAATTCTGAAGTCTGTTATTTACTAAGTATTCTAACACAAAAATCTAGATCACCTTTATATCATAATTAGTCTTAATCAGAAAGTTTATCTCTTTCTTTTTAAATTTTTGTAGAGATTCTAGTTGTTTTGTCTGTTCTCATTAGAAACAGAAGATGGGATGTAAATGTAGATCAACCTTAACCATGACACCCATAATTCTTCTTTTAGAACACAAACAACTAAGCCTTAACCATGACACCCATAATTCTTCTTTTAGAACATAAACAACTAAGAAGTAAGGAGATAAGTTAAAATAGTATTTAGCTAAAATCTTACTCAAAAATTAACTTAAGTTCCTGAACTGATTTAACAGAGGACGATTTTTCCTTTCTCTAGAACACTTGTTTTCTCCTTTCCGTAGTTAGATTTATTCATACACATGTTTAATTCTATAGGTGATCCACCCAGATTCAATTCCAAATATGAATGGATACTTGTGACTAACACTTTCTTTGTCTAGACAAGTACATGCATAAGGTAAAATCAACAATAGAGGTTATTTTCAGAGTCCACTTCATACTTCTCAGTCACTAGTACATCAACATCACAGGTTCTCTTATTTGAGCAACATATAACTCCAGCATTCATAAAATTCACAGAATTCATATTATAAAATAAACTAATCAAGAACAATACAAATCTTAGAGAAACACTTATTTGACAACTTGAAATTAGTTGGAAAATGTTGAAGGGTGTTCCCTTTTCCACCCAACCATAGGCACAATTTATTTTGAATTGGTTTGCAACTTCCCATTCCCTAGCTAGGTCACGATGCTCTGAGAAAGATTCTTCCTTCTATTCAACAATAGCTAGGGGTAGAGGTCACACTCCTCCTCTCATAGAAATTATGGAAAATTAATTTTATATCCACCAAGCAAGCGAGGCTGATGTGATTTCTCACTCAATCACTCCATATATCCGCAGCTCCATTTATCATCTTGGTTAGAAAAAGGCTACCCAACAATTCTTGTACCTAGAAACAAATTCATTTCTCGGTTCTCTTCAGAACCAGAGAGATGTACATGCTCTCCCTCTTCATAAGTAGTCACCAGAACCATTCCTCTTGCCTCCTCTCATATGCCCATGATTTTCCTTCCTTTTCTTACCTTCCTCTCCTTTGCCCACAATTTTCCTTCCTTTTCTTTCCTTTCTCAACAATATTTCGTGGTCCATTTCCCCATTTCGTGGGTCAGATCAGAAAGTTTCCATATGTGTACTCTTCTCATATCCTTATTGAATATTGATGAGGAATTCCTAACTACCAGCTTGATTGGTAATTAAATTCTCTAGGTTATAGGATTGTTTTTGGTTTAAACAATTTCAATCCAGAAGAGTACTAGTCTGGTAGGGGTCATTTCAACCATTACTGGTTCCCTTCACAATATCTCTCATGCATCATGATATACCTTTGAAACCCCTTCAACAATTATGCATCAACTTCCATTTTATTTAGTAACATACATATATACATTAACTTTTATAACAAAAGGTTCATCAATTCCAACATCCACACATAATCGGTCTGCCCATAGTCTTTTAGCAGGCTATAGTTATATTTACAAGCCGGGGGAAACAAGGGTATTAAAATCCCATCCTTCTTAAAGGAGCACTTTCCTCGATGTTGTACATGTCGTTGTGTTATTTATGTACAATAGTGAACATAAATGGGCATGCATGTTTCATGGAATCCTCCATTTTCCATGTAGCTTCATTTGGACCAAAGTGTTTTTGTTGCACCTTAACCAGTGAAATGGTTATGTTCCTGAGTGGGATTTATTTCATGTCTATTATGCATTGTAGCTCTGGTATAAATTCTCCCTCTAGTTCCACCTAAATCACAGACCAATCAATTATATGATTAGAATCATGTACATATTTCTTCAGTAACGAAACATGGAAAAAATTATGTGCTTTCACCGTGGGAGGCAGTGCTAGTCTATATGCTATAGGTCCCACTCTGTCCAAAATTTCAAAGGGTCCACAAAACCAAGGTGCTAACTTGGCACAAGTTCCCATTCTCAAGGAACATTTTTTGGGCTTAAGTCGGAGATACACATAATCCCTTGTTTTGAACTCTCTAGGAGTCCTCTTTCTGTCTGCATAGATTTTCTGCCTATCCTGAGCTATTTTCATATTTAATTTATTTGAACTAATTTTTTTCCATTTATTTTAGAATATCTGGCCCGAGTGTAATTATGTCTATTGGGTTATTCCAACTAATTGGAATATTTCATTGTCTACCATAGAGAGCCTCAAAATGACTCATCTTTAATGACTCCTGATAGCCATTGTTGTAGGAAAATTCTACCAGTGGTAAGTATTCTTCCCATTTCTTGGGCTAATGCATTACATGCATCCTTAACATATCCTATAACACTTGGTTGAACCTCTCTATTTTTCCATCAGTTTGAGGGTGATAGGTTGTACTAAATGGCAATTTAGTTTCAAAACCAACAAACAAAGATTTCCAAAAATTTGAAGTAAATTTTGTATCTCTGTCTGATATGATTTCCTTAGGCATGCCATGTAGTTGAGATATTACTTTCATGAAAATATTGGCAATATCTATTTCCTTGTAGGTTGAATTTACAGGGATAAAGTGAGCAACCTTGCTCAACTTGTCCACAACTACCATAATAATGTCATTCTGCTTGGTTGATTTAGGAAATCCCGTGATGAAATCCATGGAGATGGTTTCCTATTTCTATTCGAGAATTGGTAGGGGTTGCAACAACCCCACTATATGTCGGTACTCTGCCTTAACCTAATGACATTATAGAAATTTAGCTAAGTAATCAACTATGTCATTTCTCATTCCGGGCCAATGAAATAGTTTCTTAGTGGCTATGATCATGTTTTGATAACCAGGATGACCAGTATATGGTATTTTATGTAGTTCATCCATTATGAACCTCTTCAAGTCGTCACAATTTGGAATATACAACCTACCTTTGTAAGTTAGCTGGCCATCATTCAACAATTGATAGCCCTCATACTTCAACCCCGTGGGCTCTTACTTTAGGCATGATTTCAGAGTTTTGAAAAAATCATCTATTTCTTGTGCACTTCTAACTCATTCCTTGATGTTTGGTTCACAGGTTCTTACAACTTCCAAGTGAAGCACTTTCATACTTCTACTAAGGGCATCAAACACCCTATTTTCTTTTCCTTTAATATGTTTGATTTCAAAATCAAACTCACTAAGGAGAGCCATCATCTAGCTTGTCTAGCATTGAGTTTGGGTTGGTCGAACAAATATCTCATCCCACTATGATTTGTCATAAGTACGAATATTCTTCATAGGAGGTAATTCCTCCACATTTTTAAAGTATGCACTATGCTAGCCAATTCCAAATTGTGTGTCGTATAATTGATTTCATTCTCATTCAATTTTCTGAACTTGTAGAAAATCACATGCCTTTCCGACATGAGGACTCCTTCGAGTCCTTCCTTGTAGGAATCTGTAAACACAAGGAAATCCTTGTTTGGGTCTGCAATTTTTAGCACAGGTGCATTGGTTAAAAGGTGTTTCAGCTGCTGAAAAATCTCTTCACACTCTATTGTCCAAATGAATTTAACTCCCTTTTTCTGAAGGGAGGTAATTGGATAACAAATCTTGGAAAAACCCTTTATGAAACTCCTATAGTATCCTGCTAGGTTCATAAAGGATTCAATATTAGAGACATCCTTTGGGGTAGGCCAATACATAATGGATTTGATCTTGTCAAGATCAACTGCTACTCCTTCTTGAGAGATAACATGGCCTAAGTAATGGACTTTTTTTTGGAAGAAGTCACACTTACTAAACTTCACATAGAGCTTGTGCTCTCTTAGCACTTGAAGCACTAACTTGATATGTTCTTCATGCTCTTCCCTACTCTTATAATAGATTAGGATATCATCAATGAAAACCAACACAAATCTGTCCAAGAACTCATTGAGCATGTTATTCATTAAGCACATAATGGTGGTTGGTGCATTGGTAAGCCCAAATGGAACCACCACAAATTCATAGTGCCCATACCTTGTCCTAAATACTATTTTGTCGATGTATTCATACTTAATTTGGACTTGATGGTATCGAGAAATAAAGTCAATCTTGGAGAAAATTGTAGAGCCCATTAATTGGTCAAACAAGTTATCAATTCTTGGCAAGGGGTACTTATTCTTAATGGTCATCTTGTTGAGTTGTTTATAGTCTATGAACAACCTGAGTGTGACATCCTTCTTCTTCACAAACAGAGCTGGTGATCCCCAAGGAGACATGCACTAGGTTGAATGTAACCTTTGTCGAACATCTTCTTTAGTTGTAGTTTGAGCTCAACTAGCGTTGGTGTACTCATTCTATAGGGTGCCCTACACATTGGCACCGTTCTAGGTACAATTTCTATTGAAAAATCAATATCTCTTATCTCTTCTTGGAGGTAGACCTGGTATCTCTTCTGGAAACACATATTTATACTCTCTTAATATAGGATGGTCCTCTAGGATTGGTTTATTGTCCTCAATAGATTTCAACACTTGTATTGCATACAAAGGAAATCCTTTTTTGCAATACTTCTTCACTTGAAGGGATGGTATTTGTATCACTAAGACAAGATTTTGAATTCCTTGTAGGGTTCTTTCCCCCCCTTCCTCATATTCACACTCCAATGTTTTATTATAATAGTCCAACTTGGCTTTATGGGCATCTAACCAATCCATTATAATCAATGGGTCATAAGATCCTAAAGGGAGCATGTTTAGGGTTGCTTGGTTGGGCAATCCATTCAAAATTAATTGGCATGCTGGTATGACCTCTGTCTCCTTTATTTTTGTTCCAGTGGCTAGCTATACTAGCCATGATTTAGCATGTTTTAATTGCTGCAATTTACATTTCTCAATAGTTTGAGGGGCAACATAACTCAGATTAAAACCAAGTTCAATTAAAATGGAAACTAGATGGTTGGCTATCATACCTTCCATCTCCACCATTGAATCTTGGTTGTCATCTTGTCTATTATCCAAGGCTACATAAATTTGTGGCATGCTCCTAGTCACTTCATTGACTGTGGTAGCATCCTGGATGTTGTATATCCTCCTATTGTCCTATTTACTATGTGGGAAGTCCCTTAACAAATGTTCTTCTCCACATCCCCAACACTTAAAGGTTTATTTCTTTGTATTATCTATCTTTCCTAGGGCAGATCCAAAGGGTTTATTATCACTATGAGATGGAAAATTATGATGATCCACACTTTTAGTAGGAAGGCTCATCTTAGAGATTTTTCCCATGATTATGAAATATTGAGGATTTAAACCCCTTCTTCTTGAATCCCAGTTTACTTTTCTTCTTCCAATCCTTATGAGGTTCTGCCTTGTTCTTGAATTTCTCATAGCAGTACCCTGCCTTTCAAATACTGTATTCTAAAGTCTTAGGTTCTTCAAACTCAATTCTATCCCGGAATGATTGAGGAATTATACTAATAAATCATTTGATCTTTACCTTTTCATCCTTTGTATAGGGCACATACTTCATCAACTCAAAAATTTATTGATATATTCATCTATTGTGAGTTTTCCTATCTTGAGTTCATAGAACTCCTTGGTCTTCTCATCATAATATCTTTCAGACATGTACTTACTCTTAAAGTATTTCTCTAATTGTTTCCATGAAAAATCCTTCTCATGAATTTATTTCACATTTCTAAGGCCCCTCCACCAAATGGAGGCATTTCCATTCAAGTTGAAAATGGATATTTGGGCCTTTAAGTTTTCAAAGTAGTCATGGACTTTGAAGTACCTCTTCAAGCCAAGTAGCCAAAAATTTTCTTCTTCCCCCTTTTTAATTTCTCCATCGAAAGTTGGTGGTTTGGCTTTCTTAAAATATTTAGGGTCATGGATCTTGGAATGTTTCCTCCTCTTTCTTTTCCTCTGAGAATGTGAACTAGTCTCACTACTAGAAAACTCCTTGGAGTTTTCAATTTCCTCACTAGAGGATTTTTCAGTTGAATCATTGGTGTTAGCTTGCCTCTTGGCTCCATGTTGGGTCTTCTTTGAGGT
The DNA here is from genome assembly GCA_009831015.1 of Picea engelmannii. Taxonomy (NCBI): domain Eukaryota; kingdom Viridiplantae; phylum Streptophyta; class Pinopsida; order Pinales; family Pinaceae; genus Picea; species Picea engelmannii. The sequence goes on from ML793846.1 coordinate 517,709, forward strand.
GCTTCTTCTCATGTGGCTACTTTAAAGACCATATTTTTTTATCTCAGGTGGGCTCTGGGTTTTCTTAGTATGATGTTTATCCACGTTACTGATTGTTGGCCCATGTTACAACTTCCTTTGTATATCTGATAGGATTTGTAGTAGAACTTCATTAATTTTAGTTTTTTTTTCCTGTTCTTTTATCAGCCTTTCATTTTCTTCCTTACAACTTTGTAATTCTTCCACGAGGCTTCTTACAGTTTCAACAAAATCTGCAGGGGTTTCCTCCAACCTCTTCTCATCAAATTATTTGTCTCTATTGTGGGAGATTTCTCCCAACTCATAGTGTGTTACCATTCTTTATGTTGTAGTTTTCCTTGCTGTCCACAGACTGTTCAAGTGATGATAACAACATTTTATGTTAGTTAACTATCTACTAGTTTATGAACAACACATGCATTTTGTAAGGTGAAATCAAGTTCATTATCTTGCAACATTAGCAACACACAGTTCAGATTTTTAAACATGTAACAAAAAAATAAAGTTTTGTTCCTCTCTTCAGTAATAGATTCTAAATAAGCTCTTATGAATGCGTAGGGTAGGGTTCCTTACACCTTAAAGTTTCCCTAATAAAATTTATTCATCTCTCTCATGAGCCCAAGTAGGTCAAGTGTTATTGCCTACTTTGATACCACTCTGACACACACCCGACCCCTAAGTACCCTTTTGAGGAATGGGGTATAATTTTTTCATTTTTCTCAATTCATATCGAATCCATGTAACTAGTATTACATCATCTTCGATTCGATGAGGGTTTTACAATGACTATAAATTTGTCCAGATCCGAGTTTTGGATCGGAAGTTATGGTATTTCAAATTTCTGTAGGCCTTCATCGACGAGAGTCTCTCACCACCATGTGGGACTCACGTGGCTCTCTATCACTCAGCACTCCACACCGTCATAGCATACAAAGACTCGCCCAACCTGAAGTTGACACTTGTATAGCTCTTGTAGGCCTATTAAATTAATTAATCATTATCATAATAAAATATCGTTCTTTACTAATCATTTATTTAATCCCTATTAGGAATAATTAATCTTCATTAAAATTAATTAACCCTGCAAATTATGTTTTTACTTGGCCTAAATTACTGGTCGAGTTAAACCAAGGATTACTCCCCTTTTCCTTGGAAATCCAACATTTCGGGATGGATTAGTGTTAATTATTATATTAAATCCTTGTCACATTGACTCATAATCAAATCATAATACTAATTAGTTTTTAATTAATTATATTATAATATAATCATAATAAATTATATTATAATATAATTAAATATTTTAACTTGTACTTAGGGTCATTAATAGTAAGGCTTATGTAATTATTCGTACTTTGGCGTATTTACTCTTCGTTCTCTTATGAACATACCCAAACATTCTTGAATGGTGAAGCTTCAGAGAGGGTCCCACTTTATCATACCTTGATGCAAATATAATTATTCATATTACGATATAATATAAATAAGTACATTTAATATTTATTATAACATTGGAACACAGAAAGTAGGTCCGAGCCTTCGTTTATTTTAGCTCATGTACTCTATCACCCCAAACATCCCTAAGTCCTGAAATCCCAAACTCTCGGAGTCCCGAAGTCTCGAAGGGGTCCACACTCATACATGTTACACATTAAATATTAATTTTAAAAAGGAAAAATGATTGGCCTCATCCACGTGCAAATATTATAATAAACTTTTATTATTGTAATATATTATATTGGACTACACCTCCTTGAGAATCACATCGAGGTTAAATAAATTCCCAATATTTTTTTTAATATTGGAAAGGCGAAAAGTCTTTGGGTCAACTACTTCGGCTATTAATCACTCTCCATTCCTCCAACATCTCGGAGCGCCAAAATCCTGATGCCCCGAAGTCATCCCTTACACATGAGTTATAAAATTTATAAAATATAATTGTTTGGGAAAAGGTTGACCTCGTCCATTTAAGGTTTTTATAATATTATAATATATTATAATACCATAAGTCCCTTTAAAGTTTGTACCTAAGAATTATAATTTTCCATTAAATGCTTTCCTAAAGAGATACTAGGCCAAAAGCCTTTGAGAGTTATCAAAATGAAATCACTTCTCTCTCTCTCTCTCTCTCTCTCTCTCTCTCTCTCTCTCTCTCTATATATATATATATATATATATATATATATAACAAATTCACATGTCCATCACTCCCAATGCCGAAAGTCCTGAATAATTTCGACATTATTAAAAGGTTGACCATGGGTGGATTATTCTTGTTTAGTATGTAATTCTCTAGCCTTCGGGTCATTCTCCAGTTCACTCTCCACTTCAAACCTCCGGAGTCTGAAAGCCCCGAAGCTATAAAATTACGAAGTGCTTTAAGAAATTATCATAGCAATCAATTATGATTTTATTAACACACACACACACACACACACATATTACCATTTTCTTGGACGTATTCAATGCCCTGTGATGTTTAATTTGAAGTTTGTATTTAATTAAGCCTTTAATTAAAAGGAAATGAAATCTATTTCCTATTTTCTAGGCTTTTAAAATAATAAAATAACATCATATTCATGAGGGAATTTTCTCCATTTAAAATATGGTTTATAATTTCCCTTCCTCATAGCTAAAGGAGTAAAATTTCTTCCTATTTCTTTTCTTTACTTCCCTTACCTAAATTTAAGGAAATTGGCCTTAAAACAAGGATTTTCCCCTATATCAAATTTTGGTGTTTTACCGGTAGTTACAACTCCCCAATTTAAGGGGATTCCTTCCAAGTTTGTATGGATTTTATCCCATAATTAGAATAAGTGTTTATTAAAGTCCATAATTAGCATAAACATTTATTAAATTCCAAATAAATTTTTTGGAGCTTTTGTATTTCAACAAATTTAGGAAATTCCCCATTTATAATGAATTTTAATGTTTAATAACATTTGGACTATTTCCTTAAAGCCCAAATACAATTTTGAAGTCTGTTATATACTAAGTATTCTAATACAAAACTCTAGATCACCTTTAGATCATAATTAGTCTTAAGGAGGAATTTTATCTCTTTCTTTTTAAATTTTTGTAGAGGTTATAATTGTTTTGTCTGTTCTCATTAGAAACAGAAGATGGGATGTAAATGTATATCAACCTTAATCATTGCACCAAAAATTATTCTTTTAGAACAAAAACAACTAAGAAGTAAGGAGATAAGTTAAAATAGTATTTAACTGAAATCTTACTCATAAATTCACCTAAGTTCCTGAACTGATTTAACATAGGATGAATTTTCCTTTCTCTAGAACACTTGTTATCTCATTTCTGTACTTAGATTTATTCATACACATGTATACTTATGTAGGTGATCCACCCACATTCTATTCCAAATATGAATGGCTACCTGTCACTAACACTTTATTTGTCTAGACAGGTACTTGAAGAAGGTAAAATCAACAATAGAGGTGATTTTCAAACTCTTCTTCATATTTCTCAGTCACTGGCACATCAACATCACAAGTTCTCTTATTTAAACAGAATATAAATTTCATTGGAGTTACTTCACACACAACTAGAATTTCTTTTTCCTAAGGTTTTTCCTTGTTTATTAGTCATAATTATACATTATCCAGTCTCCTACATTTTCAGGGAGAATACTCCACCTGGAGAGTATTCTCTTTCATTTGACACTTCAGTTTGACTAGTTGAATTTGAGTTTAGATGTTGCATTGGTTTTGTCACCATGAAACATTGGGATCATCACCATATAATGCGCACTTGCCTTGGGATCATCATCATACTGGTGCATTACCCTTGATTCCCTGAGTTAACTGGTCACTACTCTCTATTTAGTCAGTTAATTGAAGACTAGTTGACTAGTTAACTCAACTAGGTGGCAGTTCACTCCCGTAACTGCCTGAGAGACTAGACTAGGTGAAATTTCACTCCTGTAACTATTGGTGTGTGTCCAAATCACTCTAGACCACCACTATGGCACATTGGTTCTCCTCCAGTGTGCACTCATTGAGTTATACAGATTATATCATGTGTAAATTATTCATTATTCATAACGGTTAATGAGAATTCTTTCATTCTTTCTCTCCTTATTCTTCTTTCTCAAATTGTCTCTACAAATGTGTGTATTATTGTTTAGCTAGATATATTTTGTGCAGGTTCAACATATTTACATGGTATCAGAGTCGACAGACTGCAGGTACAAAAGATTGAAGACAACGAAAAGATGGATTTCCAAAAAGAATTCATTCTTACACCTTACAACTATTTTGTAAGGAAGGAGAAAATAGCCATACATCTCCAAACAAGAGATTTTTATAGGTTAAACTTTAATACAGATACAAAACCGACACCATTCATAGAAAAATACAAGTACTTAAATCGCATGGATGAGGCACTCAGAACAATTTGCAGTCTTATTTCTCTCGATCTCCTTTTTCACATATCTTCCTATAAGACTCCCAATGAACCCTGGACCACCTTGGAAGCGATCTTTAGAAAACATGATGAGATGAGGGGACACATTTTGGAAGTAGATCTGCTCACATTGGATCCAAAAATCTTCGACAATATCCAATATTTCTTTACAAAATTCAAGGATTTATTGTCGCAACTCAAAGCTTGCCGGGTTGATAAATCAAAGGAGGAGAAACAAATGGTTTTCACCATTAGATCCAATCTTGGTCCTGAATTCTATGTATTCATATCCACATTCCATTTTGTCAGATTCACCTCTAGAGCCACCTGGAAGATGCCTTCTCTTGAGGAATTTATTGAATCCCTGACACAAGAGCAAACCAAGCTCATCAACATGGGCACAATCAAAGGCCCAAGGGAGTATGCACTCATTGTGCATGATGGCAGCCACAAATATCATAAATATAAATATAAACAGAAATCTCATGCACATCTGAAGAAGGAAGGATACACAAAACCCTTCATTGATGCCTCCAGATCTAAAGGGGAAAAGGGGAGAAATGCTCATACTGTCACAAAGGATTCCATCTAGAATCCGCATGCATGCAAAATAAAATAGATCTAATGTCTCAAATACTTTAGCAAAACAATCTTGTAGATCATATCCCTGAGGGTTCCAAGAAGAAGAATCAAGAAGATTTGAATCCCAAGAAAGGCAATTCTAGCCATGCCTTGATTTCCATAAACTCCTCTCTCAATGCTTGGATCGTTGATTCAGGAGAATCACATCATATAGTTGCATCAAAATAAGTATATTCTTCAGTGGATGCATGCAAAGGTCCTCCTATTCTGATGGGGGACAACTCTTCTGTCGAAGTCACCAACAAAGGAAGGATTGAACTCACCAACGAAAGCTTCGAGAATTTGTTGCATGTTCCCAAACTTTCTGTCAACCTTCTCTCCATGTATCAAATGAATAATTATGGCATCAAAAATAAAGTAATATTCACACCAAATTACTTGGACATCTACTACATGAAAACCAACTCCATGGTTGCTACCGGTGAGGTAAATAATCAATCTAGATTGTATGCTTTTTTTGAATTCATTGAACCTGGTTCTTCTTTACTGCTTACTCATGCTGATGAAAGTAGTAGGATATGGCATGAAAGGTTTGGACATTTGAATTTCACATACATGCAAAAAATTAGCAAGAAAATATTGGTTGATGGTCTACCAGATATCCATTTCTCCAAGGGAGTATGTGAGGGATGTGTTCTCGGAAAACACCCTCAAGATAAATTTGACAAAGGAAAGTCTCAGAGAGCTTCTGCACCTTTAGATCTGATCCATAGTGACCTTATGGGTCCTTTTCTGCATCCATCCATCAGAAAATCGAGGTTTGTTCTCATTTTTGTTGATGATTTCTCACGTTTTACATGGATCTACTTTCTTAGGAAAAACTCTGAGGTCTTTCAACACCTCAAAGATTTCAAAGCCCTGGTTGAGACACAGTCCAGAAAGAAGATCAAAGTCCTCTGAATTGATAACAAGGGAGAGTATGTGAATCATTAGATCCAAAATCTTTTCCTTGAGGCAGGGATTCAATTGCAACATACAGTTCCCTATACTCCACAACAAAACAAAGTTGTTGAGTGGAAAAACAAATCTCTAAAGGAGATGGCATCTTGCATGCTTCATGCAAAGTCACTACCACAGAGACTATGGGCCGAAGCACTTAATTGTGCAACATACATCCAAAACAAATCTCCCCATAGATCTATCAAGGATATGACCCCCTACAAGTCTTGGAGCAGCCTCAAACCGGAAGTGACCCACTTTCGCATTTTCGGTTCACGTGCATGGGCCCGGATTCCCTCTGAAAAGAGGAAGGCACTTGATCCATAGAGAGCTGAGTGTATTTTTGTTGGATACCCCCATGGTGTGAAGGGATATAGGCTTATTGATATTTCCTCGAACCGGCCCATCATTGAGCGAAGTGTACAATTCGAGGAAAGTGTCTCACATGCACCTCAGCAGCTGCATGCAAACACCTTCATTCTTCCACCTGTCCGAGATGATGAGCATGCACATGCTGACTCATCTTCAAATTAGAGTTCTAATTCAGAGGACTCAGATGATTCAGATTCAAAGTCAGTACAGTCAGATGTCGAGTTAGAGCATCTAGATGCAGTTGTAGAGCCAGAGCAGAGGCCCAAGTGGGCATAGACTACTCTTCAGGATGCAGGGGATCTCGTTGGTGATCCAATTGATACTAGGAGGACTCGATTTGATTTCAAGGAGCCTCATGTTTCACTCATTTCCACTAAACCATTTCCCTCCAAGCATCTTTTCTTGGTTCAATATTCAGATCCACAGTCGTATGGCGAGGCTGTTGGAAATCCCTTTTGGGAATCCGCCATGCAGGAGGAGTATAACTCCCTCCTCGAGAACCAAACTTGGGATCTAGTTCCCCTTCCTTCTGGGAGGAAACTTATCAGATGTAGATGGGCCTACAAGAGCAAGAGCGCAACAAATGGACAGATCAGTAGATATAAATACAGGCTTATCGCCAAAGGCTTTCAACAAGTTCATGGTATTAACTATGATGAGACCTTCACTCCAGTAGCGAAGATGGATTCCATACGATTGACACTTTCCATTACGGAAACCAAGGGATAGGCAGTCCATCAGATGGACGTGAAGAATGCATTTCTTCACAATGATATCTTTGAGGATATCTACATGGAGCAGCCCTAGGGATTTATGCAGGACTCATCTTTGGTCTATTGACTGAAGAAGTCCCTTTATGGCCTCAAGCAGGCTCTGAGGGCATGGTATGCCAAGATGGACTCCTACCTGTTGTCATAGAACTTTGTATGTTGTAAATTAGACCCGAATGTCTACATGCTCATGACAGATGATTCACTTCTACTCTTAGTTTTGTATGTTGATTATTTGTTGATCACTGGCTGCTTGACTTCAGCGATTGCTGCAGTCAAGAGGATTCTACATGACAGGTTTTTGATGACGGTCATGGGTTCACTACACTTCTTCCTTGGACTTGAGATCAGTCAGGATGCATCAGGCATCAAACTATCTTAGGAAAAGTATGCACGATATCTCCTTGAGAGATTTCACATGACAGACTGCAAGTCTACTCCGACTCCTTTCCTATCAGGAGTCAAACTTGAGGATGGCAAGGAGACTCCACTGGCTGACAACACATTTTATAGATAGCTATTGGGGAGCTTGTTGTATCTCACACACTCCATACCAGACCTCTCATATGAAGTTGGCATAGTTTCCAAGTTCATGCAGGAGCCGCATGAGCTACATTGGAAGGCTTCAAAGCGTATCCTTCGATACGTACAGGGCACCATCACCTACATTAGATCTCATCGGGTTTACTGATTCTAACTGGGTTGGTGATAGCACTGATCACAATTCCACATCGGGTTACTCACTCATTATTGGTTCTGGGCCTATTTGTTGGTCGAGCAAGAAGCAAGATGCCATTGCTCTATCTTCAACCGAGGCAGAGTACAGAGGGGTAGTTAACATAATCATTCAGGCTATGTGGCTACAACATTTTCTCATTGAGTTGGGAATTCGCTTTCATCGACCGATCATCATCTGGTGTGAAAACCAGAGCACTCTGAAGTTCTGTAGAGATCTAGTTCAGAGGCAGTGGAAAAAGCACATCGAGATCCACATGCACTACATTCGGGACTTAGTACATGAGGAGATCATCAACTTATAGTTATGTCCTTCAAAAAAATAGACAACAAACATCTTCACCAAGACCTTCACTGAGAAGAAGTTTTCCCTCTTTACTCACTTTATTTAAGTGTATCTTTTATATTTGGGTACCTAACATGGCCTCGTTGTCGGGACCCATTCTTTATTTTCACCATAGTGATGTTCAGGGGGGGTGTTGGAGTTACTTCACACACACATAGGATTTCTTTTTCCTAATGTTTTTCCTTGTTTATTAGTCATAATTAGTCATTGTCTAGTCTCCTATATTTTAGGGGATAATATTCCACCTGGAGAATATTCTCTTTCAGTTGACACTTTAGTTTGACTAGTTGAGTTGAGTTTAGATGCTGCATTGGTTTTGTCACCATGCAACATTGGGATCATCACCAGATCATGAGCACTTCCCTTGGGATCATCACCAGACTGGCACATTACCCTTGATTCCCTGAGTTAACTCCTCACTACTATATGTTCATTCAGTTAACTAAAGACTAGTTGACTAGTTAACTCAACTAGGTGCCAGTTCACTCCCGTAACTGCCTAAGAGACTAGACTAGGTGGCATTTCACTCCTGTAACTGATGGTGTGTGTCCAGATCACTCTAGACCACCACTATGGCACATTGGTTCTCCTCCATTGCGCACTCATTGAGTTATACATAGTATATCATGTGTAAATTATTCATTATTCATAACGGTTAATGAGAATTCTTTCATTCTTTCTCTCTGTTAGCTCCCAAAATGAATCAGTCACCATGGTTTCATTTTGTGGTTGATAGCTTGGTTATTTGTAGTTTTCTCCATTTTGTTTTAATTTCTTCTAGTGTCAAAACTTAGGTTTTAAATTCATATCTTAGAAATAAGTTGATCCATAAAGGTCTTTTTTATAAAATTTCATGAAAAGACTTTCAACAGCTAACACGTGTTGCAAGGTTGATGACTAGCTGGTGAAAGCGGTGATTTTCAATAGTTAAGGAGTACTTTCCCACAGACCGTTAGATAGTGAAAGCGCAGAACATGTGTGTTCCCTCCACGTTTTCAAAAATCAAAAGATGACATGCTCAACACACGTCACGTAATCATTATAAGGCGCTGGTGAAAGTGGATAATGATGAGGATTCTGGTTTGCACGTCTAAATCGGATATCAAAGCAGATCGTGTTCGTGAATGCATGCTTCACGAGATAATGGCGTTGGAGATGACGAATTCAAATTCATCATCACAGGTAAGGGAGCGATACTACTCAGCTGGTGACATCAAATCGACACTTCATATTCCCAACACGCATCATCCAGAGGCATATGTTATGGTTTCATATTCGAAAGACAACACCGAGAGTTTTCACCAGCGCCAAACCTTGGCTCAAACAGTAAATTATAGTGATTTTGTTTGCAAAATTGTCTGGGGTTCGAGTTGCAGATGGAAAGGAAACGAAGTGGTTCATTGTTAAGGAAAGAATTAGACAATCTTTCCTTTTTACAAGCACATCCAGAGGTGCAGAAACGCTTCTCAGACGTAGGTTGCATGGGTTATGTTGAAAATTTACAGAATGGCTGCCACCAAACAACACCTGAAGCGTTTGCTAAATCGTATGATGGAAACAAAGCCTGTATCGGTTCTTTAGAAATCATAGTTGATGGAGCTGCCATTGCCACAACAACCAGCTTAACTAGATTAGGCCAGAGCTGGTTCAAGACAACAACAACCAAGAATCTCAATTTCAGAGCATATCTTAAGGCTAAATTCAGGAATGTCGCATGGAAGAAAAGCATGCCATCTTCTCATTTGGAGGATGAATGGCAAGACCTCTTCAAATGCATTCAAATTTATATAACCTCATAAGGCAGGTATGACAAGTTGATGCTATACCATTTCAAGCTCTTAGATCATTTCACAAGGAAAACTCTCCTAAATTTACCTTTCTTCTTTCATAAAATCCTAACTAAAGTCTGTAAAAAGATTACGGTTGAACCTCTAAGTATGAAAAACACTCTTTGTCATTTCGGCCTGATCAAATTGATAATTCTAGAGGAACTAAGACAAAGAGGAAGGACTTGGCAACATTTTCTTTTTTGGGAAGGCTTTGAAACCCAAACTCATCCCATGAATGAGCAGAAGAGAGATGGAAAAAGGCAATTAAATCCTCAGAGCAGCTCGAGGAAGAGGAGACCTCTTACAGGACCACCAGAAGATAGGATTTCTGGCATAAAGTCTCACAAGTCAAACAAAAATTAGATTTTGAAACCACTTCAGAGCAGCCTACAGAAAAGAAGACAAATATTCTAAATCTACCATACACAGACTCAGAAACAGAGCCAGATCAAGAAGATGAAAGTCTAGCCATTAAAAGCCTTGAACAATCCATGGAATTTGCACAAGATTGTGATACTTTTACTCCCACTGATGAAGGTGAAACATCAAAGAGCAAAAGGTCAAAGAAATCACAGAAAATTAAACAACTAAAAGAAGTGATTGCTCAACAGGAGGTTTTAGAAAGAGTAATCAAGGCGAGATACAAAACTCTGTCTGATAATTTCGCAGAGACAAATGCAACATTTGAGAAGTTGGCTCGGGAAAGTGTAAAAGACAAAAAGAGGAAGAATAAAATCACCAAATATTATAACAGTTTATGGTGGTTAGCAAAACGCCTTAGGAGGAAGATTAGAAAATTGAAGCAGAAGCAGAAGTCACACCCAAATCTACAAGTGCTAGCCCAGGTTGTTGTGAATATGCAAGGAGATAAAGCAGAGACACGCTAAGTTTTTGATAAAACAACATTTTTGGAGGTGAAAGTTTCTTTTTGGCGAAAATAGAGCTTTCACCAGCGCAAAGGGTAAATTTACAACCAGTTAGTTGGTGAAAGGAAGATCCTTCACCAACTAACCAACGAATCATAAGGTGAGTTAGTTGGTGAAAGCACAAAAAGAATTTTTGAAAGATAAAGATGGAGGAGGGCGATTTTCAAAGTATTTAAAGAAGTTCCAAAGCATCAAAGGATTAACCACTTAGTCAGAAAATACTCAGTATCAAAGATTCGTGGAGATTTTGAAAACCAAATGCTAAATCAGTCTCCTAAAGTTTTGACTATGAGTAATTGAAGAAATCAAACTACAGAAGACATGTGCCTTTACCATTTTCATGACACAACAGATTCTAGAAGCTGATGAAGTACAGATGTCAAATTTTGATATAGAAGACAGTTCGAATTCTAGCAACTAGTCTTTATTATCGATTGTCTTAGTTAGTTTTATTTTCTATTTTTAGATACAGATCCAAGTTTTTAGGATCTTAAAAACTGATAATAAAAGGCTATAAATTCCTATATTTTCTAAGAGACAAGGGTTCAAACTGGGAATACATTTTGTGCTACTGTATAGACTCTTATTGCATAATAAAATTACAGTCTCCTTTTGCTTTCAATATCAGAAATATTCATGCTTCCTTTTCTGTACTTTATTTTAGTTTATCTTAGCTTATAAAGACTATTATCTCTTTATTGAGCTCATAGACTTGAAGTGAAGGATTTCTTTCTATCTTTCACTAAGCCCTACACCCAGCTGTATTTGGAAATCAAGATTAGTGTTCTTCATCCTCTCCTTTTAAATTACTTGATCTGATTATTGTTTTCTGAAAGCACTATTTCATTTGAATGTATGATGAGTTGTCTATTACATTAATCATTGAAGTGATCCCATTGTTCCAAGCATACCTACACATTATTTTTATGTTACCAATCATCCTTAGCCTACAACCCTAAGGAGTTTCTTGGAGTGATAACAAATTCGTGTCGTTGTCGGGTAAACGAAATTTAAGTTTTGCTTTCCTGGGATACGACAGAGAGTTGATCTTTGATGATAGACAAAGATTAGACATTCTATTGGTTGTAATTATCTATCTGGAAACTCCACAAGTTCATCATGGCTCCTAAGAGGATCAGTACTAGGGAGAATCCACAAGAATCACCTGTCACACCAATGCCTAATCCAGAATTAATTCTTAGGAGAGGAAAGACAATTCAAGGTCGAGCTTCAAAATCAGATACAGAAGGTAATCCTCTCTTTAGTTCTGGAAAATCTACTGCAGAAAATTTTGAATTGTTTTCCAAGAGTACTGATGAAAAAATAGTTGTAAATACTATAGAAGAACAAACTCCTTTTCATCAACAGGAAAATAGCAATGATGATAAATTGACAGATTCAAACTTGATTGAAAAAGAATCCAAGACTTTAGAAAGAAATTATAGTTCTTCTTCTCTTGAGTCTTTTCATTCACAGCAAAAAGAAGATCATTTAAACATTTATACTAGCCTCCTTGCTGTTGAACATCTTCTCCAAGAGTTGTCTACTATAGGTGAAGAAAACTTAGCTGGACAGCTTGCAAATTTTTACATAGCCTCATATCAGACCTCTTTCCCATCAGAAGGTTCACCTCCTTCAAATTCTCCCAGTGTTGAAGACTTGGAAAAGAAAATATCACTTTTCTCACCCCTGATCATTATGGTTACACCACCTCCTTTGACTAAGATGCAACAAATCTTAGCTGCTAGGTATGCACCACTTATATTTCCAAACCCAGTATCATCTATGCCAATAGGAGACTATCATAAGTATATGCCCAAATTCACAGGCGAAGGCGATGTGTCTGCTGAAGAACATATTGAGGCTTTCTACAGTTATGCTGAAAATCTTAATATTGAGGAGGAAGATATTTGGACACGAGTTTTTGTTCAAAGCTTAGATGGCCATGCTAGGAAATGGTTCAAAGAACTCCCTGCTGGATCCATAGCTGGAATTGAGCAATTGGATGATACTTTCTTGAAACACTGGGGTGATAGAAGAGATTTTGTTTACTATATCACAGAATTTGGAAATCTAAGGAAACATAATGGTGAGTCAGTCTCTGATTTCACTAAAAGGTTTAACCGAATGTACAGTAAAATACCAGCAGAGATAAAACCTTCAGATGCGTCTGCCAAAATCACATATTTTGATGCTTTTGACTCAGAGTTTTGTTTATTGTTGAGAGAAAGGAGGTCACCGACACTATCTCTCATGCAAGATGCTACCCTTGAGGTGGAATCAAATATTTTAGCCTCTCAAAAGCTAAAGGGAAATTCTGATAGGAGAAGGCCAAGGAATGAAGCTTCTTCTTCATCAAGTGCTAACCCAAAGTTAGATAAAATGGATAAGATGCTAGAGTCTCTAACCTCTGAGATATCTAAGCTCTAGATTGAAAATAAGCAGCATGTGAAGGGAAGAGGCACTTATGATTATGCAGGCAGGAACCCAAATCAAAATCCTAACAACTTCAAAAGAAATAATCATCCAACACAAATTTTGCAAAGAGAAAATAATCCTACTGAAGATCAGAGAATAAAGGCCCCTCTTCAGAATGTTGTGATGGATGAAGAGGAAGGTGATTTTCAATAAGATGGAGAAGATAATATTCATTGTGTTGGAGAAGAAACATGGAAATCTTATCTGACACAACACGATTATGAAGAAGCATTGATGACTGAACAGACAGAGGATAATCCTGTTGATGATGGAATTTTCATGACAGAAGATAAGAATAGATATAATCTCTGATCTAAGTCTGATATTGCCCAACAGAACACACTAGCCTCTCCCGAAAAAAGCACAGCCCATGTTAAGCAAAAATATCAGACATCAGAGAATCAACAAACAGATCCCTCAAAAGCGAAAGCATCAACTCCTCCCAAGAAGACTGTTGCCCCTGTAAAGCATCAAATTCCAGAAAGTCAGGCCCCTGTTGAACAGAAAAGCAATCAGAAAGCTCCTTTAAATGAGGTAAAGGTCTCTGATAAAGCCTCTGATAAAGTCTCATATTCATTCAATTTTGAGGCTGAAATACAAAAAATTAAAATTCCCATTCCTCTAGTTGAGTTAATGAAAAATGAAATGTTCAAAAAGGATATCCTCAAAACTCTGGATCCCAAATCTATATCCCCTTCCGCTAATATTCTCAACATATATGATGAAAATCCAACCATTACTTTGGGCCAAATGATAGAAGATAGAGATGAAATTTGTCCTCCCTTTTACATCTCTCTAAATATTCATGAGAAAACATTACATAACTATTTGTTGGACTCCAGTGCCTCGCACAATTTAATGTCAAAGGCAATCATGGATGAGCTTGGGCTAGAGATCACCAAGTCTTACCACGATCTTTTCTCTTTTGACTCTCAAAAATTCAAATGTCGCGGACTGATCAAGGACTTGGCTGTAACTTTAACCCAAACATCCATGAAGACTATGGTTATGGATATAGTAGTGGCAGACATACCACCTAAATTTGGATGTTTGTTATCAAGATCGTGGATGAAGAGGCTAGGGGCCACTCTTCAAATGGATCTCTCCTACGCTATTATCCCTGTTTTTGGAGGGGTAAATAGAAGGTTATACAGGGAATCACAGTTGGCATATGTAATCAGTGATGAAAAAAATCCATCCAATCATCCTATCTATTATGTCGACACAAGTATGGGATCTTGTATTTTACAAATTGATGATTCATTCCCAGATGCATTGCTGCTCAGAAAGCCCGCAGTTCAGTCCACAGAAGCAGCATAGGACGATCTTTGGACCATGTTCTTTGATGGTGCTTATACCAAAGAATCAACAGGAGTAGGGGTGGTATTGATTTCCCCTTCTAAAAAAACTTCTCATTTGTCCTTTAAACTTGATTTTAAAGTGACTAACAATATTGCTAAGTATGAGGCACTACTTCTGGGGCTAAATGCAGCCAAAGAGATGGAGATTAAAATATTACATGTATTCGGAGATGCAGATTTAATTATTCAGCAAGTAAACAAGTCTTTTCAAGCAAAACATGTCAAGCTGAAAGCATATAGAGACGAAGTTTTGAGGGCAATTCATACTTTTGCAAATTTTAAAATTTCATATGTACCCAGAGCAATGAATGAATTGGTTGATTCATTAGTTCTGGCGGCTTGTGCTTTCATACCTCCTCTGCCTCATAAATTGAATTATGAAATTCAAGTTAAATATAGGCCATCCCTCCCTGATAATGTAAAATTTTGGAAGGTTTTCAAAGACGACGCTGAACTCACTAGATTTCTTGCAGTGATAGATGAGTTTGCAGATTTGCAAATTGATCAGGAGAATGAACATGACGATGAAATTGAGAAGCCAAAATTCAGAAACAAAATCGCAGCACATGAAATTGTACAGCTGTCTACCAACATAATTCCTAAAGGTTTGGTCCCTTTAGAAAGGATTTTTGATAATAATGATGTGGTTGTCAAATTGGAAAAAGGAGAAAAAGATTCAGAAGTTTTGCAGTATAATGTAGCTAGTGAACAGGATTCTAAATATGTCAACTTAGCTTCACATTTGACTAAAAAACAAAAGGTTGATTACGGAGAATTGCTAAATGAGTTTGTTGACATATTTTCTTGGCAATATGATGACTTGAAGACTTTCGACACAGAGGTAATTCAGCATAATATCCCCTTAAACAAAGATACCAAACCATTTAGGCAGAAACTTAGATCTTTTAATCCTTTGTTGTTGCCTACAATGGAAAGGGAAATAAAAAAACTATTGGATGCCTGCATCATCATACCTCTCAGATATTCAGAATGGATTGCAAATCTTGTACCAATCAGGAAGAAGAATGGAGAGATCAGACTCTGTGTGGACTTCAGAAATTTGAATAAGTGCTCTAGGAAGGACAACTACCCTCTACCCAAAATGGAACATTTTTGCAGAAGGTGTCAGGATCAAAGGTGATGTCTTTTATTGATGGGTTTTCTAGATACAACCAAATTGTTGTCCATCCGGACGATAAAGAAAAGAATGCTTTTACTACTCCATGGGGTACATTTATGTACGAAAAGATGCCCTTTGGATTGATGAATGCAGGAGCGACATTCCAAAGGGCGATGGACATTTCTTTCGCTGGAGAGAAAGATAAATTTGTCCTGATATATCTTGACGATATCACTGTTTTTTCGAGCAGCCATGAACTTCATTTGCAGCACTTAAAAAAGACATTCCTAAAATGTCAAAGGTATGGCATTTCTCTTAATCCAAAAAAATCAAATTTCTCACTTAAGGAAGGGAAATTACTTGGACATATTGTTTCAGCTGATGGGGTGAAAATCAACCCAAAAAGAGTAGAAGCAATTAAAAATCTGTTTCTTCCTAGATCAAAGAAGGACATTCAGTCTTTCCTTGGGACTATAAACTTTATTAGGAGGTTTATAGTAAATTTTGCAGAACTCACAAAGCATATTACTTATATGTTAAGAAAGAACTCCGAGGTAAAATGGATTGAAGAATCCAAACACTCATTCAATGCTATCAAGGAAGCAATTATGACAACCCCTGTTTTGATCAGCCCCGACTTCGCCAAGGAATTTTACATTTTTTCATTTGCTTCAAGAGATACAATTGCAGCAGTACTCTTGCAGAAAAATGTCGATGATCAGGAGAAAATAGTTTCCTTCTTCAGTAAGTCTTGAGGGATGCAAAGGTAAAGTATGAATTATTGGAGAAACAAGCATATGCACTTATCAAGTCATTAAAATCTTTCAGAGTTTACATCCTTCAAGCCAAGGTAATAGCTTACATACCCTCCAGTTCAGTTAAAGATGTGCTTATACAACCCGACATAGATGGGAAAAGAAGTAAGTGGATAGCAAAGTTAATTGAATTTGATGTTGAAATTAAACCGGCAAAACTTGTGAAGGGTCAGGGCCTTGCCAAATTTCTGGCAGAAGAAAATTGTAAACTGCTCGAAATAAATTTGGTAAGTGTTAATGCCGATAATGCTCAGTCTTCAGAGGATAAAAGAGGTGAGGAAATGCAGGTATCATCTCACCTAGCTAATTGCAAATGGTACAGTCACATTATTCATTTTCTGCAAACTTTATCAGCCCCTACAGATTTGACAAAAACACAAGGAAGGGCTTTAAAGCTCAAATCCATGAATTTCTGCATCAATGAAAACTTATTGTTCTGGAAAAATCCAATAGGTTTATTATTGAGGTGCATAAACCAAGAAGAAGCAGCTAAGGTCATGATTGAGTTCCATAATAGTGAATGTGAAGGACATCACTATTGGAAAACCACCACACATAAAATCTTAAGATCTGGTTATTATTGGCCATCCTTATTTTCAGATGTGTGTGAGTTTGTGAGAACATGTGACAAGTGCCAAAGATTTGAAGGAAAACAACAACTGAAATCTCTTCCCCTCAAACCTATAGTGGTTACAGGTCCCTTCCAGCAATGGGTTCTGGATTTCATAGGTGAGATTCACCCGCCTTCTAGTAGTCAGCACAGGTGGATCCTTGTTGCCACCGATTATTTTACAAAGTGGATTGAGGCTATTCCTACCAGGAATGCCAATCATACTGTCATCATTAATTTTCTGCAAGAAAACATATTCGTCAGATTTGGTTTCCCTAAGAGGATAGTCACTGATAATGTTGTTGCATTCAAAGATAAGCACTTGGTAAAATTATGTGAAGAGCTGGGAATTCAGCTAGTACATTTCACTGCTTACTATCCACAAGGAAATGGCTTAGTTGAGTCATCGAATAAGAGTTTAGTCAGAATTATAAAGAATTTGCTTGAACAAAATACCAGAGGCTAGGATTCCAAGCTGAAATTTTCTCTGTGGGATGACAGGGTTACAAGTAAAAAGTCAATTGGTACATCTCCCTTCAAGTTGGTATATGGTACTGAAGCCATATTTCTTGTTCAACATGCACTGCCAGTTGCAAAGTTTTTACAAGAAACTGACTCTGAACCAAGTGATTTAACTCGGAGAATCCATAATTTGGTAGAGTTGTAGCAAGATAGAGAACAGCTTTTGGAAAAGACATAATTACACCAAGGAAAGATGAAGGAGATCTTTGACAAGAAAGTCAAATCAAATATCTTCAAAACAGGGGAACTAGTCTTAAAATGGGATGCAGCAAGGCAAGAGAAGGGGAAACACGGAAAATTTGATGCTCTCTGGACATGTCCTTTTGTCATAACAACAGTTCAACAGAACAATACCTTTATTCTCCAAAATCTTGCAGGCGAGGAAGTACTAGGTGGCCCTTTCAAYGGGCGTTTTCTAAAGACCTATTTTTCATAAGGCTTTTCTTAAAGCCCTGTTTTACTTGTACAYATTCTTTTCAGTTATRTTTTCTTTGTTTTTATCGCTTGAATAACTCCATGCCCAATGGTACTGAGCAAAACTATTTTTCAAATTGTAATAAAGGCTACTGAGTCTAGCTAGGTTCTTGGTGACCTCACARGGAGGTGTCCATCCTAGTTAGAGCCAAATGTTAGCTCCCAAAATGAATCAGTCACCATGGTTTCATTTTGTGGTTGATAGCATGGTTATTTGTAGTTTTCTCCATTTTGTTTTAATTTCTTCTAGTGTCAAAACTTAGGTTTTAAATTCATATCTTAGAAATAAGTTGATCCATAAAGGTCTTTTCTATAAAATTTCATGAAAATACTTTCAACAGYKAATGCGTGTTGCAAGGTTGATGACTAGCTGGTGAAAGCGGCGATTTTCAACWGTTAAGGAGTACTTTCCCGCAGACCGTTAGCTAGTGAAAGCGYAGAACACGTGTGTTCCCTCCACGTTTTCAAAAATCAAAATATGACATGCTCAACACAYGTCACGTAATCATTATAAGGCGCTGGTGAAAGTGGATAATGATGAGGATTCTRTTTTGCACGTCTAAATCGGATATCAAAGCGAATTGTGTTCGTGAATGCATGCTTCACGAGATAATGGCGTTGGAGATGACGAATTCAAATTCATCATCACAGGTAAGGGAGAGGTACTACTTAGTTGGTGACATCAAATCGACACTTCATATTCCCAACACGCATCATCCACAGGCATATGTTATGGCTTCATATTTGAAAGACAACGCCGAGAGTTTTCACCAGCGCCAAACCTTGGCTCAAACAACAAATTACAGTGATTTTGTTTGCAAAATTGTCTGGGGTTCGAGTTGCAGATGGAAAGGAAATGAAGTGGTTCATTGTTAAGGAAAGAATTAGACAGTCTGTCCTTTTTACAAGAACATCCAGAGGTGCAGAAACGCTTCTCAGACGTAGGTTGCATGGCTTATGTTGAAAAGTTACAGAATGGTTTCCACCAAACAACAGCTGAAGTGTTTGCTAAATCGTATGATGGAAACAAAGCCTGTATCGGTTCTTTAGAAATCATAGTTGATGAAGCTGCCATTGCCACAACAACCAGCTTAACTAGATCAGGCCAGAGCTGGTTCAAGACAACAACAACCAAGAATCTCAATTTCAGAGCATATCTTAAGGCTGAATTCAGGAATGTCGCATGGAAGAAAATCATGCCAGCTTCTCATTTGGAGGATGAATGGCAAGACCTCTTCAAAGGCATTCAAATTTATATAACCTCATAAGGCAGGTATGACAAGTTGATGCTATACCATTTCAAGCTCTCAGATCATTTCATAGGGAAAACTCTCCTAAATTTACCTTTCTTCTTTCATAAAAGCCTAACTAAAGTCTGTAAAAAGATTAGGGTTGAACCTCTAAGTATGAAAAACACTCTTTGTCATTTCGGCCTGATCAAATTGATAATTCTGGAGAAACTAAGACAAAGAGGAAGGACTTGGCAACATTTTCTTTTTTGGGAAGGCTTTGAAACCTAAACTCAGCCCATAAATGAGCAGAAGAGAGCTGGAAAAAGGAAATTAACTCCTCAGAGCAGCTTGAGGAATGATCCAGAATCGGATCCAGAAGCCTGACAGGGCTCAAAAATGCTCAAAACAAAAGTGCTCGGAATCCGACAAAACTAGTGCCATTGCATCTGTCTCGTCTTCCTGATTCCGACCATATATTTACTTCGTCAAACGGGCTTCGTATGCGAAAGATATCGCATTATGTCTGAAAACCCAAACAGGGAAAAAGAAAGGGTACAGTGCCACATGGCAGGTTGATTGTACAGGTCGTACGACCGTACAGCTGATGTGGCAACTTCTGGGGACAACACGTGGCAGGTGATGGAGCACATGACCGGTACAGTTGGACCAGTCAGAAGGTGACACGTGTCACCACTATAAGGGTAACACCTGGCACAGGCTGACGTGGCAGACACATGGCAAGGCTGATAGGGCAGTTACTGGGCAGGTATGGTGACAGGTGGCATGCACGTGGACGAGTCAACATTCGACACTTGGCAGTTTTTGTTTGGTTGTTGATGTGCCACGTGGCCCAGACATGGGCTTCCACGTGGCACCCTGTGGTTGGCTCGTGGTTGTGTAAAATTTTAGGGTCTTTACCGAGGTCGAACCCCCGACCTCTCCTCCGCGCAATGGACTGGAAGGGCCGGGCTAACCATCCAGGCCACTAGTGTTCCTTGTTAACTATATGGCAAAAAACGTATTTAAGTTTGATTAAAGGTTTCGTTGGAGGTGGAAAGGGTTGGGGCTTAGCCTCAGCCCATGATTCAACATACATCACCACATGACCATGACCGCAGGGAGTTGGTGGATAGGGCCTGGCCCCCGGTTCACGGGCGGTTCCATGTGACCCGGGATTTAATCCAAAACATGGTGCGGGGGTTATGGGGCTAGCCCGAGGTCCTTTGACCATGCCGAAAACCAGGAACCGGATAAGGGGGCTAGTGCATAATAAATGGAGTGCATGGCCACATGGTTGTCCACCATATGACCAAGGGCGCACGCATTTTGGGGGTTGCGCCTAATTTTATACAAAAAGTGGGTTTTGTATATTGTATTTGATTTTAATTGATTATATGCCTATTTTTAATGGATTTTCTCCATTATTGGGAGATATTGGGCATTTTTGGAGCCCAAATTTTGGGAGGAAGTTGGGGATGGACAACCAACTTCAGATCTATAAAAACCAGGCCTGTTTGAGGCCATGGGAGGACAGTCAGAGCAGATTTATGCTGAAGAGAAACCAAGCCAAAGCCATTTCCATGCAGGGAAGCTATTGAGGAGCAGACGCTTGAAGGTCATTTCTGGGAGCTCCRGACGTCCGTTTTGCGTGCAGTTTTCTTTGCAGGGTTCTAGAGATCTGGAAGAATATGACCAGATCAGTCTTGTAGCCAATTGGCACTGATGCGATGTAATTTTGAGCTTTTGAAMAGAAATAAAKAAGCCTCCCCCACAGAGACAAAGGCCCGGAGACGTAGGCAAAGTTGTGTCGAACTCCATTATCAATCCTCGTTAGCTGGTGAAAGCACAAAAAKAATTTTTGAAAKCTAAAGATGGAGCAAGGTGATTTTCAAAGTATTTAAAGAAGTTCCAGAGCATCAAAGGATTAACCACTTAGTCAGAAAATACTCAGCATCAGAGATTCGTGGAGATTTTGAAAACCAAATGCTAAATCGGTCTCCTAAAGTTTCGACTATGAGTAATTGAAGAAATCCAACTACAGAAGACAGGTGCCTTTACCATTTTCATGACACAACAGATTCCAGAAGTTGATGAAGTACATATGTCAAATTTTGATATAGAAGACAGTTCGAATTCTAGCAACTAGTCTTTGTTATCAATTGTCTTAGTTAGTTTTATTTTCTATTTTTAGATACAGATCCAAGTTTTCAGGATCTTAAAAACTGATTGTAAAAGGCTATAAATGCCTATATTTTCTAAGAGACAAGGGTTCAAACTGGGAATACATTTTGTGCTACTGTATAGACTCTTATTGCATAATAAAATTATAGTCTCCTTTCGCTTTCAATATCAGAAATATTCATGCTTCCTTTTTTGTCCTTTATTTCAGTTTATCTTAGCTTATAAACACTGTTATCTCTTTATTCAGCTCATAGACTTGAAGTGAAGGATTTCTTTCTATCTTGCACTAAGCCCTACACCCAGTTGTATTTGGAAATCAAGATTAGTGTTCTTCATCCTCTCCTTTTAAATTACTTGATCTGATTATTGTTTTCTGAAAGCACTGTTTCATTTGAATGTATGATGAGTTGTCTATTACATTAATCATTGAAGTGATCCCATTGTTCCAATCATACCTACACATTATTTTTATGTTACCAAGCATCCTTAGCCTACAACCCTAAGGAGTTTCTTGGAGTGATAACACTCTCCTTCTTCTTCTTTCTCAAATTCTCTCTACAAATTTGTGTATTATTCTTTAGCTAGATCTATTCTGTGCAGGTTCAACATATTTACAACTCCAACATTCATAAAATTCACAGAATTCATACTATAAAATAAACTAATCGAGAACAATACAAGTCTTAGAGTATCATTTATCTAACAACTTGAAATTAGTTGGCAATTGTTGAAGGGTGTTCCCTTTTCCACCCAACCATAGGCACAGTTTCTTTTGAATTGGTTTACAACTACCCACCCCCTACCTAGATCATGATGCCATGAGAGAGATTCTTCCTTCTGTCCAGCAACAACCAGGGACGAAGGTCACTCTCCTCCTCCCACAAGAATTCTGAAAGATAAGTTTTTTATCCACCAAGAAAGGGAGGTTGTTGCGATTGGTCACTCAATCACTCCATATATCTACAGATTAGTTTATTAGCTTGGTTAGAAAAACGTTGCCCAACAATTCTTGTACCCATAAATAGATTCATTTCTCAGTTCTCTTTATAACCAAAGAGTTGCACATGCTCTCCCTCTTTAGAAATGGTCACCAGACCCATTCCTCTTTCCTCCTCTCCTTTGCCCATGATTTTCCTTCCTTTTATTTCCTTCCTCTCCTCTGCCCATAATTTTCCTTCCTTTTCTTTCCTTCCTCAACAAGATTTTATGGGTCCATTTCCCCATTTCGTGGGTCAGGTCAAAAAGTTTCTAGATGGGTACTTTGCCCATATCCTCATTGACTCTTGATGAGGACTTCCCAACTACCAACTTGACTGATAATTAAATTCTCTATGTTAGAGGATTGTTTTGGGTCTGAACAATTTCAATCCAGCAGAGTACTAGATCGGTAGGGGTCATTTTAACAATTATTTGTTCCACTCACCATATCTCTCATGCATCATGATCTACCATGACAACCCCTTCAACAGTTATGCAACAACTTCCATTTTATTTAGTAACAGAAATATATGCATTACCTTATGTAAAAAAGGTTAATCAATTCCAACATCCACACATAATCAGTTTGCCCATAGTCTTTTAGCAGGCTGTAGTTATATTTACAAGCCGAGTGAAACAAGGGTATTACATCCTCTTCGAGGGATTTATTCATGTTTTCCTCAAATATTGGTGGGAAAACAGATAAAACTTCCAAAATATCCTTAATAGGACATCCTTCCTTTTCCTTGTAGAGGTTCTGAAAGAAACAAACCCCTTCTTTTTCTATATCAATAAAGGAATGTGTTGGTTCTTCGGAGTCCATTTGAATTTTCCAAATGATATTTATATTTCTCATGTGGTTGGTGTAATGATGAAAAAACTTGGTATTCCTATCACCTTCTTTAAGCCATATCGCATGAATATTTTGTCTCCAAATGGCTTCCTCATTTTGCAATAGAGAGTGCCTACATAGCTCCAGTTCCCATAATCGGGAGAGATCCATTTCCGCAAGAGGGTTTTCTGATCCCCCAAGATCAGGGCTTCTATTTTTTCTTCTACGTCTTTTAACGCATATTGCTCTTTGTCTTTGTAATTTTTGCTCCAAACCTTCATTAAATGTTTGACTTCAGTGATAATATTCGCTATCTAGTGCACGAAGGAGGAAGCTCTCTTGGAAGAGAGAGGAGTCCATGAATCCTTGATGAGATCTAGGAACTCTTCTTCTTGAGGCCATAAGTGGTTAAAATTAAATGGAGCATGTGGCTTGTCCAAACCCAATTCCATCTAAAACATTATTGGAAGGTGGTTTGAGAGGCCTCCGGAGGAGACCCATGATTTGAAAAGAAAAGGACTGGAGAGGAGGTCTTCTAACACCAAGAAGTGATCTAGACATTTTTCTATCACAACAACCCCTAGTCAGAAGTTCCTCCATCCAGGGATGAGTTTAATAGGCTCCAAGTCGACCAACTTTTCCTTCTCAAAGAATGATGTAAAATGGGCACTCAGATTATTAGGTTGAGCATGGGCACCCCATATTTCTCGAGTGGATAGAGTCAAATTGAGATCCCCTCCCACCAGAGTATGGGGACATTCTAGAGCCTTCAAATCTACCAGGTCTTTCCAAAACGATACCCACTCTACGTACAGTCCATACACATTAATGATGACGATACTAAATCCTGTTGCTTTATCCTCCAAATGAACTAAAATGGTTGAGTTGAGGGGTGATACTGAAAGAGTGATGAGAGTTGTGATCCAACCCGTTATTATACCACTAGAGAGTCCATCTGCATCCACAGTGTAAAAATACCAAGATTTCAGCCAGGTTTCGAAAAAAACCATAGCTCGGATTCCATCAATCATTGTTTCTTAGATTAGGAATACATTAGGGCAATGGCTCAAAATGAGTTGCTTGAGGGCTAGTTGTTTTCGGGGTACCCAAAACCCTCTGGCATTAAAATAGAGGAATTTCATGGAGGATCCCTCTTGGGGTATTTCTTTCTCCAAGGGCCCTCATGATCGTGGATAGTTTTCCTATATTAATGTCAATTTTTGTTCTTTACTGTGCTTTTAGGAGGTAAGATTTACATCCCACTGGGTTGTGTGTGTGATCATCTAATGTTAGGCCTCCCATCAAGGAGGTATCCTCCTTTAGAGTTATATACCTCAGAGAATATCTCGATGGATTTATGGGATTACCAACTAAGGAGGATGTGGGGAAGGCAGCCTCAGAGGTTGAAGAAGGAGAAAAGTAGGGGAAAGGTGGGGAGTGAGGGGGAGCGGGGGGGGAGGGAGAGAGATTGGACCGAGAGGAGAGAGGATGAGGGGAGGCACAGGGGATGGGTAAGGGAACATGAGGGGAAGAAAGGGGAGAAATGTGGGGGGAGAGGGAGGAGGAGCTAGAGGGGTTCTGGGAGCATCTAACACCAAACTGAGGGGTGTAGCCAACAACACTACCAAGGGAGAGGGGGGTAAAAATGGATTTAAAAAGGAATCATCTGTAATCTTACCAGCATACTTATGAGTTGAAGTCGAACCCATAGTTACCTTGAGAGTAATTTTCTTAAGGTCAGTATCTTCGTCAAAATTGGGCATAGCCACGACCTCTGTCGCAACCAACTTGACTCCTTTCGTTGCCAAAGCAACGAATTTTTTTATCCAATTTTTTTTTGGTATTTTAAAGCTTAGTACACAACCTAGAACATTGTGATTGTAAATGTCTAACCTCATGAAAAGAAAATAAACATAATGACAATCGACAATACTCAGTTTTCTGGGCCCATTTGAGTTCCCCCATCACCAAATCTATTTTCTCCATAAGTCCATCGCGCAAGTCCACTTCGACTAGAATCTAGGCCCAACGTCGATCCGAGTTGGATTCCTAGGAGGAATCCAACTCAAAAAACTTCTCTAGTTTCCCCCCCATGGATTTGAGGAAAGGATTGGTCCAGAATAATAAAGGCATTCGAGGTAGAATTTCCCAAACATGCAGAACAAAAATCGAGGCTTGGAGGGGATCAAAACCCACATCCCATTTTTGAAAGACAAGACCAAAGGGTCCCCATCACCAATTCTTGCTCATGATTTTTTCCACATCTTTGATAATGGCGAACTTCAAGTAGATCCAACCTCTTGGAAAAATATGAAAGATAGGGAAAATCTAGCTTTGACTTCCAACTGGTATTAATCTACTGGGCTAGAGCTCTGACTCAAACATTCTTCCTACAAAATTTGCCAATGAGGGTTTTCCCATAGAGAGAGCGGATGTCTTCCAGAAGTATGTCTTGCCCCACAACCATAGCCACCTTTTCTTTCTGCGGTCTAATGAATTTGTGGGAAGGAGGAGTCGAGCCCACTTTACTTTCCTGATTGTATTTTGTTTGAGGGGGGTAGACAGAGGGAGGAGTAGGAGAAAATTGTGACTTCAGACCAAGATGGGGAGCATGGACGAAGGGGGAACTGGGAGAGGGAGCGGAGGGAAAAGGAGCTAAAAATGGAAATGAAGAGAGACGAGGATGGGATATTGGGGAGATCAAGGGGGTAGAAATTGAGGTAGAGGGATCTTGAGCTTCACCCATGGATACCAGCCTTCCATTTGGATCGGTCAATGACTCTCCAAGACAAGGGAATGCATGCTCGTAGAGAGGCTGTCGAGAGATAAACTTTGCATCTGATGGGAAGATTGCATATTCTCCAAGAGGATCCTCTCTGAAGTCCAGCTATACGCCATCCATAGAATCTTGGAGGTGGAGAGGTGCCACATGTGGCCTTCAGAAACAAAGGGAAAGGATGAGCAGATTTTCAGCGGGGGGAGACGAGGGTCGGAGAAAGCCACCCTTGGCCTCCCCACACAAAAGGAAGGTAAAGAGAAAACAAGTTAGGAGGCAAGGTGAGAGAAGGAGGGAACAAAAAGAAAGAGGGAATGGAGGGGGGCCTCCCACATGCTCGAGGGAACGAAAAACCCTACTCATAAAACCTCAGTCCTTCCACAAAAAACCGCAGACCCCATGTTGGCCATCCAATTTTAACTTATATTATTAATATTGTTATATAATATATAATAACTTAACTAATTATCAATTTTATTATACGTGATATATAATATTTATTTGAGTAAATAAGTTTCCATAGTTAGTCATAATGCTAGAAAATTAACTGGATAAAAATTGTGTACGAGGTTTTGAGATGTCTAATGTTTCTAGCGGACACTCCACCCATCATCAAGAGCATAAGAAGCAAATATGTTGAAAAAGAGTGATGAGATTGGTATTTATAGAATAAGAGTGGTTAGTAGCCATTGTGGGAAAGAGTGAGGGTAATAAACAAAAAAAATCAAATATGGAAAGTGGCATTAGAGATTACGAGATAAAGTAATATGGTAATGAGATATATTATTTAATGAAGGAGATGAAAACAATCAAAATGATATTAAATCAGGTAAACAACGTAGTTGTTGAGATTAGTTGAAAAATAAGAATGAGAATAATTAAATATTAAAGAATTAGAAATAGTTGTTTAGGTAATGAATTAAAAAGGGGGATAAAAGTGAAGGGAATTCTTGAGTTATGTGAAAGATTTAATGCAAATAATATGGGATATTATTGAAACAAAAATGGAAATAAGGTAAATAAAGTAGAGGATTTAAATTAATTAAAGTGAGATAATAATGAACACAAAGGATTTCTTTAAATGAGGGATAAAATAAAATCAAAAGAAGCAATGAGGTTAAAAGGTAAAGAGGTTTTAAAGAGAAGAAGAAAAATAATGCAAGGAGGGGTATAGTTAGAGGCAAGGAAAATAAACAGAATAAGATGAGAGGAGGATGGGAAGGGTGGAGACGTTAAGGAACTAAGATGTAAAAGGAGGAAGCTTAATGGTCAAGATAATGAATGGTGGGCTTCCAAGATTGTCTCAGTTTGTACCCATCTTCGTGATTGAAGTTATTAGGATGTTTTTCAATTTCAAGGGCTTCCCAAATGAGACGAGAGACTTCATTGTAAAAACTAGGAAGAAGAGAAAAAGACAAATAATGTAGTAGTAAAAGAAGAGAAAACAAGGATGAAAATTATTACAGCGAGATATACAGTTTATATGTATACATATATGTCTGTACATACATACATATATTCAATTGACCAAAAGGAGCGTTGTAAGATCACAAGAATGAAAATGATTAGAGTGAGCACTCTCTCTCTCTCTATATATATATATAAGCGTAGTATAAATGTTCTACCTTTTGGCTCTTTTCGGATGATTTTTTTTGTTTGATTTTGCCCAAAAAATGGTGAAGAATGGTTGGATCTGCATTTTGAGAAACTAAGTTTGCATAATCGGAGTACCCCAGGGGTTTTTCAGCACGCTGAATCCATTTATGTATTCAGAAATGCAATTTAAACAACACAAAATAGTCATTTTATCTAAATTTACATCGTCACATTCCGACAAAAAAAACAAAAAGTTAAATATTTAATCAGCAAAATAAAAAAAAATAATGTAATAAAACAAAATAAAACAAAGGTGAAAATGATTAGAAAAAACTCTACAACGAGGATTCTAAGCCGACCGAGGAGCAGGGGTTTGAAAAAAATGGAGGGCATTGATGTGCATTCAAATTGCTCCCTATTTGACACAATCGGGGTTGGAGCATTGACGTGTACCCCGTGTGAGATAAATCTGTGGAAATGACGTTTTGTGGCTACGCCACTCACGACTCATCTCTAGAAAATACACACTAAAATGAATATTATAAATCATACGACACCCTCCAAACTTTATTTTCACTTAATTTCCTTCACTTAATTTCCACATTTAGAAGGTTTATTTTAAATTTAAATTTTAATATTTTATACAATATTATTAAATTGAGTTCACTTCGATATGTGTCAAAGGTAAATCTAAAAATTGAACATTTTTCACATATACAATTTTTTTAAACTAAAATTTAAAATATAAAAGTAAATTGAAAAGAAACCAAATTATTTAAATAACAACGTATCTCAACCATATGAAATTGCATAACATGACATCTCAAAAACTAAAATGGATTATATTAATATACGTTGAGACTTAATTAATATATTTTACTCAAATCAATCAATTATATAAACTTAATTATATAATATTAAGCAATAAAAAAAACTTGTGGGGAATTTCTTAGCAAGATGTCTATAAAAGTGTCAACATCCCCATTAAGGGTTGATTTCTCTATCATGTTGTTGACACACCTTGGATTTAAATGTAAACATCGTATTCACACATCTAACAATATTTTTCCTCACCCATACTAATATATACACCCATAATAATATATACTAATATATACGAAAGTTTGAAGTTTGTTGAGCAATATAAATTGAGTTATCTTATGGTTATTAGTGCATTTTGGAAAATTAAATAAAGTATAAGTATAAATATAAATATCAAATTATATTAATTTGGTATATGAAAAATGATGTTGGGATTTTTTTTTATATGTAATAGGAGGTTGAAATGTTCATTAAAGTAATAATTTTGTAGTTATGATGGTTATTCAATAGAAGGTGGACTATATCCATTATGTTTGTTATTATTAAAAAAGATCAACTAGTTAGTTAGTATTGAATAATGTAATGTCATGTTCACTACTTTTGTCTATCTATTTATTTGTGGATGGAAAGCTATGGATCTTTTCAACTTGATGTCCATATTCTCCCAATGTGTAGTCCAAAACAGACTAAGAGATCTAGTATCTCTACTTGATATGATGTTCCTTGGTATACCGAAGTGCACCCAAAACTTTTCAAAAAACATATTCGCTACATCTTGTCCTTTGATGGTCTTTTTACAGGGCATAAGAATGCACATCTTGGTAAACCTATCAACTACCACAAACAAATCATCATGTCCCTTCCTTGTTCTTAGCAAACCACCCACAAAATCCATGGAGATGCTCTCATGGGGTCTAGTAGGTATATGTAGGGGATGTTATAAACCTTGCTTTATGTTACTGGATTTGTCGGTACAACATAGTATGCATCCTCTAATAAACTAGACTGCATATTCTTACATCCTAGGAAAATACACATACCTATGTAAATTGGAAACTATCTTCCCAACACTAAAATGCCTTGCAACTTTGGAGGTGTGAGTCTATTGGATAAACTTGAATCTACAAATTATATATATATATATAATATTATATTATATATATATAATATTATATTATATAATATATAATATTACTCATTAATTATAACTAATATTATATAATATATAATAATTAACAAGTAATTATCAATTATATATAACATCTAATTGTTCTACATTTTTTTTCTTATTGGAATCTAACAACATAGGACTACGACATTATATATTTATTTCCTCAAAGCCATTACAACAATATACTCATTAAGAGCTCAACATGTCACTTGCAAGAATTGAACATGGGTGGGGAGGATAAGAATCATTCCTCCCAACGACCGAAGTTAAACCCAATTGACTAATTATCAATTATATTATATGTGATATATAATAATTAATCAATTATATTATATATAATAACAAATTATGTATTGTATAAAATATTTAGAAGAAGTATGTATTATTCCTATTTTTTAAAAGGTTGCTTCAATTTTTCCTCTGGAAACAACGATGACCCCCTACACCTACCACTCCATTGATTTGGTATATAATATGATATACTTCCACTCAATATTCAGTGCACTACAACCTTTAAAACTTTTGCCTTCAAAACCCTAACATAACCAAAGAATGGCAATGATAAGGAACATGAAATGGGAGGACCGAAATGTTTAGAACCTTGCAAAAGTATTTGGTAAAATCACAACAAAGAGAAGATGGTCTCCTCAAAGTGATGTATCATCACATTGAATTAGAGTATAATAGAGAAAAAAATGACCTAGGGGCATTTAGAAGAAGATTGTGAAAAATTGTATATGAATAGTTGTAATTTCCAATTTCTCTTTCGTCACTCTACTCCACCATATGAAGCGAAGATCGTTGAGGAAAGTCAAGACCTAGTCATGATTGCTGGTGTTCAACTTCCTTAGTCTCCCATGGTAGTGTTCCTCCCAGTTTCACAACTAACCTTTTATAGTGATGTGAGTGATCGTTTGGATGGAGGGTTTTATTTATTTGGATCTCATGATTGTGGTCGGTATTTGGAGCATAGTGATCAACCATCTGACCATATGAGCCATTAATTGGGAGTTCACATGAACACCTCAGAACGAGACCTTAATGTATGGACAAGTTTCCAGGGCTACTTCAACATTGCAGTTTGCACTTGTACAAGGGAGCTAGGTTTATAGATGGGCGCCTCATAAGAAAAAATATGGTCAATGAGTTGGAATTCAAAAACCAATAGAATTTAAAGAAATTGGGTCAAGGATAATTGTTAAGATGAAACTATAGAATTCAAAAATGATTATGTCCCGTAATTTTATTTGGCAATATTGAAATACAAATAAACCTCACCTTAATTAAAATTTTGGTAAAGATCATCTCAAAATACAACAAATATTCTTAAAATACTAAATATAAAGTATTTTATATTATCATTACTTACAATGCTTTTGAAAATAAATATCACATTAACTCTCATATATATATATATATATATATATATATATATATATATATATATATATATATATATATATAAATGATTTATATATTTTAATATTTTATTTATAAGTATAATATAATATAATTCTTTAGTTATAACTAATACTATATAATTTAATTAATTAGTTACAACTAACAAGTTATTTAATTAAAATATATAATATAATATATTATATATTATAACTCATTAATTACAATAGGTACAACTAACTACGTAGAACCAAACATACGTAGAACCAAACATATAAGGTATAATTTAATTAATTAGTTACAACTAATAAGTTATTTAATTATAATATATAATATAATATATTATAACTTATTAATTACAATAAGTTACAACTAACTGCGTAGAACCAAACATATAAGGTATATGATTTTATTGGTTAGGTTTATCTAGAACCTTAAGCCATAGTTTAATTATTCTAAGTTTTGCTTATTTTTTTTGGAATATTTTTTTGTTAAATTTTGCTTAAAATCTTACTAGAAATTATTACAAATTTGAGTGGTTAATTTTATATAATTCAAATGTCTCAAGGGTTTTTCAGCAAGTTGAATTCATTTCTCCATTTTTGAATGTAATTTAAACAACAAAAAATTGCGATTTCGTGTATATTTATATAGCCTCAATAAATTCTAGTGAAAAGACACAAAACTTAGAACAATCACAATGAGAAAACGCCCTACTACTAATCTTTCCATTCCCAAGATCCGCTAAGAATATGGGCTAGAAAAATTGAATTACAATATATAATATACTATATTATATAATTATTATAATATACAACATATTATATTATACAGTATTGGTTAATTGTAACTAACCAATTATATTATATAATAAATAATAACTAATTATCAATTTTATTATATATGATATAAAATATTTAATAATTAATCAATTATATTATATATAATAACGAATTATGTATTATATAAAATATTTATAAAAGTATATATTACTAGGAAAGCTATGAGGGATGCTTCTAGTGAGTCCTTAAAACTAGATAAGATCAATACTTACAAATCCCTAATTAAAAGGAAAAAAGGTAAGTATATCAATAAAAGGCAAGATAAACTTTCACAACTATATAAGTTGGATCCTAAGAAGTTCTGGAGCCGAATTCTAAACTGCAATACTAAAGAAAATAATAGGATTCCCTTAAGGGACTGGAATTCCTACCTTAAAAGTCTTTACGAGTTCCCTAATGTCATGGACACCATTCCTATTGTCCATACAAAGGAAGACGTTTTTTCTTTAGATGACATAGAGTTCTGGGTTAAGTGACATGCAAATGGGAAATCTAAGGACATTGAAGGCTACCAAGCTGAAATTTTTAAAATCGGAGGGCCTATCCTTATCCCTCACATACACAAGCTCTTCAATTTAGCTGTGAAGCAGGGCTTCCCTAAACCCTGTATGCAAAGCCTCATTGTTCCTATTTTTAAAAATGGGGATAGAAACATTCCCTCTAATTATAGGACCATTATGATTAGCCCGATTTTAGCCAAGGTTTATGAAATTATTTTGGAAAAGAAGATTAGCCTTTGGCTAGAAAGTCACGGTAAGAGAGCTAAAGGCTAGGCCATGTATAGGAGATATCATTCAACTGTGGACCGTCTTGTTACCTTTAGGATCATTGCAAAGGAGTTCCACAATACTAAAATTAATCTTTTTGTTGTTTTGTTGACTTTAGAAAATCTTTTGACATAGTTCCTAGGAAAAACCTTTGGAATAGGTTGAAAGAGATAAAAATGCCTCTTGAGTTGAGGGTTTCTACAATAAGGATGTATGAGAACATTATTGATAAGTTTTAAAACATTGAGGGCTGGTTAAAGGAGATTAACTGCAATATTGGAGTCAAACAAGGTTGTCCCTTGTCCCCTACCATTTTTGGAATATACATTAACAAGTTAGAAGAGTGCTTGGAAAAAGAAGGTTGTGTCGACCCTACTCTCACTAGTATAGTCATCAATCTTATTCTTTATGCTGATGATATCATTCTTATGGCAAGGAGTCCACATGATCTTGAAAACCAACTAAGAATCCTCAAGGATTTTTTCTCCAATATGGGTATCACTGTTAATACTAATAAGTTTAAGGTCATGATTATTAAATCCAATAAGATCAC
Source organism: Picea engelmannii (assembly GCA_009831015.1). Taxonomy (NCBI): domain Eukaryota; kingdom Viridiplantae; phylum Streptophyta; class Pinopsida; order Pinales; family Pinaceae; genus Picea; species Picea engelmannii. Next base: position 551,236 of record ML793846.1, read on the forward strand.
TTATGATTATTAAAATTATCTATTTGTTTTGTCAAGTGTAAAGAAAAAAATAAGCATTGCTAAGATAAGAACAAATTCTCACGAGCTCCATAGTGAAATTGGGAGTTGGTCAATTCCTAAAACGCCATGGGATGAAAGAGCATGTCACCTTTGTGACACTAAGAAGGTTGAAGATGAAAAACAATTTCTCTTAGATTGTCCATCCTATACCCATATTAGATCTCATTTTCAAAATATTTGTCATACTACCAACATTCCTAACCTCTTAACTCAACAAAAGAATGGTGATCTTGGAAAGCTTATCTTAATGCTTTTCTAGAACAGAAAAAAAATTCTAAAGAATCACAAGTAATCACTTACCCTCTTAACGTATGATAGACCAATTCAGTCTTAGTGGACGTTAATCATCATCATCATCATCATCATATTCTTTTTATTTTGAAAATTATAAAAAAAAAGTGACACATTGATAAATATCGTCATTCTATTAAGTTTGAAAAAAAAGACACACATCAACATATGTCTCCATCCTACCAAGTTTATAGAAAACACACACACCAATAGATACCTTCATACCTAATTTCACCACCATCTTGCTCAAAAACGTGCTATTCTTAAAATTCTTATTACTCATGTCATTTGAATCTTGGCTCCCCACCTCCTTGAGAAGGATAAAACCCACTTAAATAACACTATTCTTACCAATAGATACTCAATCTCCCAAATTAACAAATATTTTCACTCATCCTTTCATTCTAAATAAAAAACTCTCCTTTCTCTACCTCATCTCTAGCTCTTATTTCTCTTCCCTACATACATGATACTACCGACCATATTTCAAAGATCCTAGCCCAAAAGAATCTTAAGATCCTTTTAAAACCCTGTAAAACCCTTAAGAATTTATTTGGAATCGCTAAAGATAGATCTGACCCTATGCTAGGCCAATGATTTTACTAGATCCCCTGCTCCTGTGGAAAATCTTACATTGGCCAAATTGGCAGATCATTCAAAGTTCGTCTTAAAGAACATATAGTTGACACATTCCACAACCACATATCTAAGTCAACTATTGCTAAACATTCCCACAATTCAAAACACCTTATTTGCATTGACCAAACCAAATTTATTTCTTTAGAACCCTTTTGCTCCACTCACATCATTCGAGAAGCCCTAGAAATAAAAAAAGATCCTAATAATTTCAATCGTGAAGATGATTGTAAACTTAAATAATATTGGAAGCCTACTATCCATAGACTAAGTCATTAAGCCTTCTTTCTCTTTCTCTTTCTCATATCCTCTTTATGGATTTTGATAACCCCCCGCTCCCCCCACCCCAACCAATTTTTTCATCTTTCCTTCATTTTTGATATCGCGCCCACCCCTCCCCTTCCTTTCTTTCATCTTGCCTTCTTTTTTGATATCTATTCTCGATAAATGTGGGTATTCCCCCTATTTGGTTTTGTCCTCTCCTCTTTTTCTTCCTCCTCCTCCTCGCCCTTACCCTCTTTTATAGTCCTTGGTTTCTCTTTCCCATTTCCCCTTCCTCTTAATACCTTTTTAACCCCCTTTTTATTGTTCATGAATTTCCTCTTTGACCATAACCTTTTTAATCATTTTAATTATTTTCAAACATTTTAATTATTTTCAAATAAAAATATTTGAATTCATTCTTATTTTCACATTGGTTTTATGATTATTCTATTATTAATTTACGACATATATGTTTATTTAATTCTTTTTCACAATTACTATCCTTTTTAATCATAGTCAAGCACTCTTTTCTATCATTACTAAAGATTTAGTTTTCCCTGATCATGTGTGGAGTGTTAACTTGAAACATTGAATGTTTCATAACCTTCACTAGATAACACCTTTTTCTTTTGTAAATAAAAAAAGAGTAGAACCTTATATTATATCATGAGTATACAACTATGAATCGTTTGACAACCACCTATCCTGCCACAAAAGAGAAACCAGAACAGGTGGCTCCAAGCGATGATAGATCTATCATGGCTGTGAAGTTGATTACAAAATTGTGCAAAATTACTGAAAGTATCTACTGGAGTGTCGTTCCATCTTGCTAACCTAAGGAGGGCTTTAAATAGAGCCTCCATTGCTATGCTAGTTATACAACTGTAAAAAAGATTTAAAACTATATTTGACAGAAAAGAAAGTCTGGGGTAGGCCACGTCAAGCCATAGGGGAACTTGGGTGTCCATTAGAAGTGAAGGCCGGAACAAACTTTTGCTTGCAAGTGGGGCAGCTTGATGACTTTGGAACGTTTGAGAAGGCCTCAAACATCAGGTCCAATTGTTGGTTGATGATACTTTGCCTGTGCGCTTGCTCGTCCTGTCGCTGTCTGATATCAAAAAGGAGTTCAAGGTGCTCGTCTGCCAAATATTGGATGTTCACCCCTTCTTCTAAAAATTTCCAGCTGGGAGGGATTTCCTCCTCAACAATGCAGCCACCTTCCCAACAGTGAGGCTGAAAATCGGGTGCAGAGGGACTTGGGAGGCAAGACGTTGAGGGTGTCCTTGTCTTGTTCCTCAAGCTTGGGCCTCGTTGTGCAACAGAGGGTTGCCCTGCATGCTAAAGTGGAGGCAGTGTCTCCCCTTTATCCAAGTTTTTTCCTTGAGGTATCTCTTTTGTCGTAGTAAAGGTCGGGGGATGAAGTGGCAGCGGTGGAGAATTCACAGTAGGGGATGGGGTCTCCTCCTTTGGTATGCGCAAGGAGGTTTGGGTCTAGAGTGGCGGATCCTCCAATTTTGGGGTGCACAAGGTGGATTGAGAGCAGTTGGTGTGTTTGTAGGGGCAACCAAAATGGGCAATTAGAGCTCATTGGGATGTTGTGAGTCGATTATCATGGGTATAAACATTTTTGTTTTTGGTGGCATGCTTGGGCTTGCCTCTATCCCGGGGCATGGTGGGAAGAAGCACAGGGATAATGGGGGGCAATGGTGGTTTGGGTGGTCTTGAGAGGCACTCAGAGTGTGAGCGGAGAAGTCGGGAGGGCCAAGAGACATAGTGGAAAAATGATAGCTTGCAACGAACAGGAGAAAGAACGCACCATGGATAATTTTAACGCCTCTGAGGGCCATTGAAACCTCTCCCATCACCATTGAAGGCTGACAGGACTGGTTCAAGCTCTTGGTACTTGTGGCCTGGCTGGAGTGCACGTCCAAGTGCTTGCCCAGGCACACTGAGTTAAATGCCATCAATATGTGCTTCATGAGGAGTTATATCCTCGGGGGGTGGTAGCCTAGGACATTAAATCCCCTTGCCAACTGTCCTAGCCAGGTGTCCTCCCGCTCTTGCCTCGTGTCACCCCATCCAGGTCACTAGATAACACCTTTAATTTAGTGTGACATGGCATATATTTAGTGTGATGTGGCATATTTTTTTACTATTTTACTATTTTCCTTAGGATTCTCATTTTAAACCTAAATTTACTCTAATAGCTTGGACTACTTTAGCATTACAACAAATCCTTGTACATGTGACCTTGGTTGCTTGGACTACTTCAACGTTGTGGTCAATACATTTACATGTGAACCTAGTTTTTGGTTGTACATCCTAACTACAAGCATTGAGGGCATTGTTTTTTGAACTGGGATGGAGTGTTGGGATTCTACTTAAGGTGTAATAGGGGATGAGGGGTCCATTAGAGTAATATTAGTTTAGTCATGGTGGCTATTTAATGTATTGTGAATTAGGTCCATTATGTTTGTTATTATTAAATATGACACACTAATTAGTTATCATGGAATAAATATAATGTGTCCTCGTTAAATAAGGTCCACTACATAGTTAGAAAGTGGTTATGATTAGAGTTAAATAAGGATGGAGTCATCCTTAGAGAATAGATGTTGGAGTATATTATATTTTGATCTTAGTTTATTATAAGGTTGTCCTTTCCAAGAGACAAGTGAATAGAAATGGATTACTTAATCAAATTATCATTGTAAAGTATTACATTTCCTTAAGGGTTTTGACATTGAATAAAGTATTAAGAATTTCTAATATATTATTTATAATTTAAGAATCATAACACTTCATCATCTTATGAGTTACATTTATATTAAATTCATGATATATTAAAATTTATACATATTTTTTAAATTATATATATAGTCACGACCAATCTAGACATCAAATTGGTGTATGGGATCCCCTTGTTTGTGGGACAAGGGACCCCCTTCACGTAGCGATTTGACTTCTAAAGTCTATGTGATTCGACACAACACATCAAAGTGACATAATGGAAGCGTGGTGGGGCCATAACCCACAGGTTCGAGGATCGAAACCTCACTATGATATATTTAGATGAAGCTTCTCTACAATCATTTTTCCATTATATCTCATACCAAACTCTCCCATATATCTAGTAGATCTATTCAATTTGAATACCAATTCAACCACCCCCCCACATATAGTTATAATTATAATTTATGATTATGATAAATACATCTAGGGTTATTAGTTTGGTGGGTTAGGTTACATGCCTAATGGGTTATCTTGAGTGGATGAGTGCCGTGGTTATAATGCAAGAGGTATCAGGTCAAGTTCTCAACCAACTATATTGTAGAGATTGTTGGACCTCACTCGATGTCCCCACGGGGTTCAGAGAAAGAAGGGAAGGAAAAGAAACATAAGAAATAAGAGTAGAAAAATAAATGTGTTTGAGTCATAATTTAAAAATAGTATAATTTATTTTTTACTTTGGTCAAATAATTAAAAATAAATAAATATTTTCCACTTGGAAATAAGATAAAACATTTTATATTGAATTTTTTTATATATATTTAATGTTAATATTTTAGGATCTAGTTATAATAAAGGTATTTAAGGATATTAAATACATTTTTTTTATTAAAAATAATGATTTCATCCCTTCAAAATTACAATTTTGGTAAAAATTACCTAACCAAATATTAGTTATGGCAAACTAGAGATTGAACATTTAAAATGTTCAGATACATTTATACATTTTACATTGAAAAATATTAAAAAATGAAAAG
>ML793846.1:571209-589536 GCA_009831015.1 Picea engelmannii
TTTTGAAAATATGAAGTAAAATTTGTATTACTGAAAGATATGCAAGTAAGAAGTTTCATTTACAACAATTTAGATTAGAATTTTTCTTTTTGCAAGGAATAAATTGGTAAATAGAAAGAATAATAACAACAACATAAATACAACAATCGGCTAGTAAAATACATACCTTGACCTATAGGTTCTAGTTGATTTAGCCCCTTGCTCCTTTGCTCTTGTTCTTTCCCAAACTGCACAAACCTGAATATTTACCTCCCAGCCAACTAGGAATAACACCTTTGTCTCCCTAGCTCCAGGAATCCTTGTGGTTTCCTGGCCCCCGAGCCCAAATTTCCCAGCAACAACAGTGTATTTGTAAAAGTCCCCCCAAAAAACCATCTTTTCCTTTCAATCTCCTCATCCTTCTCTTCTCCTTCTTCCAGAATTCCCCCCCAAAGAAAAGACCCCTTTCCATGTCCTTATCCCCCTCTCTTGAATCTCTCCCCCTCATTCAATTCCCCAACTGCCTTATCCCCTCATTAATTCCCTCACCTACCATAAAATAATAAAATAGTAAAAAGGTTCATTGTATTTATTTTAATAATTAATTAAATTTAACTTAACAAACTAATATTAGTAAAAATCAATTGGGTTGTTACATTCTCCAACACCAATGACCTCCTCAAAGTGGCAAAATGTTCCCTAAAGGGGAGACGTCCTCGTAAATTAGGGTTTAATTTGTCCAAAAGATGAAATTTCAAGTGAATTGTTTAATATTATTTTGTTAAGGGGGAAAGAATAGGCTAGTTGACCCCAAATATTGTGTTTTACTCCTTATTTTGTGGACAAGCTATGTTAGCTAAATTTTGTATAAATAGAGATCATAAGATCTCATTTTAAAACATAACTCTCCCTCTTGTGAGAGGCTTGTTTTGAAATTTTCAGCCCCCTTGGCTCTTTTAGATATTGTGCACTTTTTTTTATGGCTATTTTATAAATGGTTGATGGAGGAAGGCCTAGCACTAGCTTTGGATGATGCATTTCTAGCCCTTGTGGTGAATTATCTTAGCATTTCTCTTGATCCTGGTATGGTTTTTACTCTCTTGCTATCATTTTATTCAGGTCAAGTATTGTTATGCTAGGAGCTAGGTGGGAAGTATAAGGGCATACACTCCCACCATAGCCTTCATCATTTTATTTTCTTCATCTCATTGATTAAGGTTTTGCTAAGAGAAGTGGGCATACATCCTCTTAGCTTAAACCCTAGCTTAGAGAAACTTGCCTTGGGGAGTAAAATGGCTTACACCCCCAAGGAGGTAGCTTCTATAAGCTCCTTGTGACTCCATTAACCCAATAGTAAAGGCGCTAGTCATTGTTTTGTTTCATTGGAGAAATAAAATATGGCATCGGGAAACGTGATTTTCAGTCATTTTTACTTCTTGCAAAGTGGATTGTTTTCCTTGTGCCTCAGGCACCTCAAAACCACTAGGGGGTCCCCATCCAGGGGATACTTATCTCTTATGTTAAAAAATTGCATATTCAGCCATTACGGCTGCATAAACCCTAACTTGCTTTAATAACTCTCTTATCAACCATTGGTTTTTGCTCAAAGTTTGCACACTTACTGTCCTTGTCCTAGTGCACTTTTTGGAAAAGTTTGAGGAGATTTCAGTTGTTGGTTTTCTTGTTGTAATACATTGAATGTTACAACCATAAGGATGATATAATTTTCTGTAGACAAGTGTTTACAACAGCCTTATATTTTATGCTAAGAGTATTGGTTTTTCATCTTGAGTTTAGCTAGTCATTTACTAGTTTTTCTCTTGCATTTTCTACTTGATATTTAGCATTTGTTGAGAAGATTATAGTACCTTTTTATTGCTCATATATATTGTTATATATTTCTTTAAATTAGGGACAACACGCTTAACTTACATATCCAACTAACATATACTATTGCAAAGTGTATTTTCTTTTGTCTTGGGCATGTACAATCATCCGGAGAAGTGGTATACCTGTGGGGAAACAATTACTTGACTTACAAGGAATATATTTCCACCTTTAACTCCACTTATAATTGACCTATACTGTCTTTATTTACATCTATATCCATCTCCATCTCAATCTCCCTAGGGTCACCGAGATCGCCTCCCTAGAGTGACCTAGTCATCCTTGAAGTGTGGGACCTACATCGAGGTGACATTGGGTGTAGGATTCCCAAGTTGTAGAACTTGTTCCATGGTTGGGTTTGTATTTTCCCAACCTACAACTTGCACTACAACATTTTTGCGTCATTGTCAGGGAAGATTTTAAATCTTCTTCGTACCATAATGACACTTTGGTAAGCTATCCCAAAGCCTTTCCCTAAGCTTACCTAGTGACTCCGCCCAAGGGACGTTACCTTTCCACCCTCATTGATGATATCATCTTGAAGCTCATATAGCGACTCCACCTTCCCAAAACCCTTATTTTCCCAAACTATTTCCCCATGGGAGGTTCAAGCCTTCTAAGGTTTACCAAAGAAGGCCGCCTCTCAAGTCTCTTGTTGCTAAAACCCTTTTCCATAAATCCCTTCCCCTTGCTCCAATGGCTCTCCATTGGGAAAGAGACCTCTAAAAACCCCTTAACATGGACAATATCGAGGGTTACCCTAACGAAATGCCAACATATGTCAATAAGTGGTTGCCTAAGTTCCCAGGAAACAATGCGGTAACTGTCGAAGAATGCATTTATGTCATGGGCCGAGATATGGACAATGCAGGTATTGATCATGAAGATACAACCATGAGACTATTCGCCTCATCATTGACTGAGGAAGCCCTTGATTGGTTCAAGGGACTCCCTGATAATCATATCATGACCTATGATTCCTTTTTCGCCTTATTTAAAAGCAGATGGTAAAGAAAAGCATATGGTGGGACACTTGCAACTCAGTTCAATCAAATAAAGAAAAAGGAGAATGAAATGGTAAAGGAATTCATTTCAAGATTTGACAGGTTGTACAGTAAAATTCCAATAGATTACCATCCCACAACATCCTTAATTCATCTCCTTTACATGAATGCCTTTGAAGGGAATTTCTAACACATTCTTAAAGATAAAAATCCCATATCATTGGCAGAGGCTAAAGAATTTAGTATCGACATTGAAGGAAATATCCTTGATGAAAAAAGTAGAACCTTTTCAGTACCCTCGTAGCAAGACAAAATCAAGGACTAACATTTCCAACAACAATGTTACTGATCCGATTTCTCTCATGACTCAAAATATAGACCAAATGAATACTCAATTTTTCCAGGTGCAAAATCAACTTATGAACTGTATGACTACAGTGGAAATAAATCAATTTGAACTAGACCTCAGTTTGCAAGACAACAGAGAGATGCGACTGGTTGGAAACCAAGACCTCAACAAGAGGCAAAATCCCCATATAATTTGAAACCTATTGGGACAATTGATGTAGAATCTTGGTGTCTCCCATGCCAAGAACCCCACAGGGAAGATGAATGCCCCCGAAAAGACAAATATTATCCTGACGATATGCAATTCATGATTTGCAGTCTCGACGATGAGAAAGTTACTCAATAGCATATTAATGAAGCCAAAAGGATGGGAGAAAGAGAGGGGAGAATACGGGCCTTAAATAAACTAACAGATGATCAGAAGAAGGAATTAAGGAGGAGGGAAATTCTAACCTACAGAAGAATAAATGCTTCAACCCTTCCATTACAGCTTGATACTCCTCTTCAAACAATAGAAAAGGTGGCTCCACCACCTCCACTATCAGTATGTGAGTTTCTTACTAAGCCAACTCCCACTTATGACATTCAATTAAATATAGAAGTTGTAAACATGTTTGGAAAACTGAATATGACGGTCCCAGTGAAAGAGATGTGTAAGATCTCTTCCATAAAAAAGGAAATTTTGAGGATATTACATGTTCCAACGGAGAAGGAGGATCCTCCCGTCATGTTAAACACCATGTATCTTGATCGGCCAAAGGACAAGAACCCTCCCTTCTATCTCTCATTAGGCATGAATGACCTATGCTTGAACAACTGCATGCTTGATTCAAGGGCCTCAACAAATGTCATATCTTTGAAGGTAATGAAACATCTTGGCTTGAAGAAAACTTGACCTTATGTAAATTTATGTGGTATTGATTCAAGAAGAGTTAAGATCTTGGGAGTATGTGAAGATGTTGACGTATTTTTGATAGGTTTCCCACATATCAACGTCCTCATGGATATATTGGTGATTGATGTCCTTGATGCCTATGGGATTCTCTTGTCAAGGACCTGGTCCTCATCCCTTGGAAGTTTCCTTAGTATGAACCTCACACATGCATATATTCCGATGGGCGATGGCACGTCTGAGATCCTGCATAGCAGGGAAAAGAAATACACACATGTCATGAATTTGAGGGGGGGCAACTATGTCAGTGAACACTACTATGATATACCTCCATGGTTTTTTGAGTATGATCCATCCGAGCTACCTTTTATGTATGAGGAATCCATAGACACACTTCTTCCATGGACAGATCAATACAAAGACAAACTTGCAAAATACCATGGGAAGGAGCCAGGGTCTATCCAAATTTTGAAGAAGGAAGATAAGAAACATGAAGAGATCGTCAAAGATACAGTCCACACAGAGCTTCCATACAATGAGAATACACCTTGCATCGATTTCGATGAAATAAGTCTTGTGTTCATGTGGGACAAAAGAAAGGGAAAACGTAGATATGAACATAAAAATAACAATTCATGTTTTGGCCCTTACATCTTCAAGAAGAAGTCTAAAAAAGAAAGGTACTATCTGAAAACATTAGACAGGAGAAAGATGCCATTACCAGTAGATGGGTCTCTTCTCCGACCTAAAATCTAGGTCACATGACTACTTCAGGGCCCATGCCCTAGGTAATTGGGCAAGTCATCTTGATTCCCTGCATTTGCATCTTGATTGCTCATACTAGTTTAGATGCATTTTATTTTCACTTTACTCTACTTGCATATTGACTTCAAGATTAGTTTAGAATTTTTTGAAAAAATGTAAAAAAATTATTTTTCTAGTTTAGTTGGTTTGGATTTTGATCATATGAGAACAAGGATGAGTAGGAAATCCTGCACTTTATAGTTTGATGTTTCCTTGCAGGAACAAGTCTACCAGGAGATGTTGCAGTTCTCATGCACTCTACAACAAGCAGATGTCCCCAAGTAGGAGAGAAATGTTATCCCCATTTTGTGGATAACTAAGGAGATGTTGTCTCGAGGTCCTCAGGCTGCAGATATGGAGTGTCGAGAGACAACATGGCCAACAATACCCTTTGCACAGATGGAAAACCCACTCACCACCACAGATGGTCACATGTTTACAGATGGAATCCGCCACACCAGTTGGATTTTGGAAGGCAGTGGGCCTTGCTCTGTGAGTTACAAGTCATTATTATGGTGAGCATCATTTAAATATCTAATCCATTTGATGATTTTGTATCTTATCTGGCTCTAGATTTCATGATATGTGCTTGGAAATTATGCTTTTTTCCCTGCTTCACCTTGGTGGTTGGCATTGTGCCCAAGTAAGTGGTATTCTTTGGGAATGGGTTAGCTACTAGGAAATCCCTTAATGATCCATCGTACCATTCCCGACCATACTTACCATTTTCCAGCATTATTCCCCTCCACTTCCTTATCTCTTGGGATTTTAGGGTGAATTGACCCAAGAAGGGGTTGTCCCTCATTCTATGGGAAGAAGGGGATAAAGGCCCATAGGGGTTGGTGTTGGGTAAAATATAAAATCCTTATATAAACCTTCTATATTTTTTGCCCATGGATCACCCAATAAATCAATAAAATGCTTATCTTTGAATAAAAGGGGACCCACAATGTAATAAAAAATGTTTAAAAGGTCAATTGAAGGATGTGAGGTCTCATCACGAGCTGACCTATCACGTCCATGTATATCTAGTGGTATGGCATTGTCATCGTCCGATCACCAAACCAGGAGAGTGACTCTCAGTTGCATGGCTGAGAGAAGGGGGGTCTCATCACGAGCCAACCTTCTCATTTCCATTAGGTATTTGTGGGTGACATTTCCACCACCTGGTCAACATGCCAGAGCAGTGACCTTTAGTCTCTCCTTATGCTATTATGAAAGAAAATATAAAGAAAGAAAGATAAAAGGAAAATGATGGGCTTGGAAAAAGTGCATTGCGAACGAAGGTACCACACACCCTCTACAAAGGCACCCATGAATGAGACACTACAACCCCTTGCATGTCATGATCCCTATGCCCATTGAGTCTTGACCCCTTCTACCTCATGCAATTTACATGGCTTAGAGAGGGACCTCCTGGAATCTCTCCTTGATCTAGGGAAATATCTACCTAATAGGACACCTCGTCAACCCTCCCATACTTAATCTTGACAAGTTGCATCGTGTCTTTGAGATATCAATTATTTGATATGGTGATCTTTGATGTACATGATTATATGGATTACTTATAGATTGGATCAACTTATCATGATTTTATGAATTGAGATCCTTGGAGGGCATGTTCGTTTGTCTTTGCAGGACCTAGCTGGTGGATAGTTTTGGGAGAACAAGTATAGCTTGGGCTTCCATGGGGCTACAAGCCCACACATTGGATGTCAGGGCCCACATGCTAAATAAGAGAGATCAAACTTGGATGGCCTTGATGATGACTTGGACAAACTATCCCAACCCTACTTGCCAAATGATTTTCCTAGGAGGGGCAACACGTTCCATTTTTTAGCTCGACATCATGATATTGGGGGGCTATGGCATGGTGGTGAGGTGCCATTCTTTGACACATGGACGTTTGAGGAGGAGAAGAGTCTCCACCATTATATGAGTTCCTATATGCTTGACACATGGACTTTGGTGGCCCTTCCATGCTTCTCCAACACCAACGACCTTCTCAAAGTGGCAAAATGTCCCCTAAAGGGGTCATAACATCCTCCTAAATTAGGGTTTAATTTCTGAAAAAAGATGAAATTTTAAGTGAATTGTTTAATATTATTTTGTTAAGGGGGGAAGTTTAGGGTTGTGGACCCCTAATCTTGTGTTTTAATCCTTATTTTGTGGACAAGTTATGTTAGCTAAAATTTGTATAAATAGAGATCATAAGATCTCATTTTAATACATAACTCTTCCTCTTGTGAGAGGTTTGGTATGAAATTTTCAGCCCCCTTGGCTCTTTTAGCTCTTGTGCACTTTTTGTATGGCTATTTTATGAATGTTTGATGGAGGAAGGCCTAGCGCTAGCTTTGGATGATGCATTTCTAGCCCTTGTGGTGAATTTTCTTAACATTTCTCTTGATCTTGGTATGATTTTTACTCTCTTGCTATCATTTTATTCAATTCAAGTATTGTTATGATAGGATCTAGGTGGGAAGTATAAGGGCATACACCCCCACCATAGCCTTCATCATTTTATTTGCTTCATCTCATTGATTAAGATTTTGCTAAGAGAAGTATAAGGGCATACACCCTCTTAGCTTAAACCCTAGCTTAGATAAACTTGCCTTAGGGAGTAAAAGGGATTACACCCCCAAGGAGGTAGCTTCTCTAAGGTCCTTGTGAATCCATTAACCCAATAGTAAAGGCACTAGTCATTGATTTGTTGCCTTGGAGAAATAAAATATTGCATTGGGAAACGTGATTTTCAGTCATTTTTACTTCTTGCAAAGTGGATTGTTTTCCTTGTGCCTTGGGAACCTCACAACCACTAGGGAATCCCCATCCAGGGGCTACTTATTTCTTTTGTTAAAAAATTGCAACTTCAGCCATTAGGGCTGCAGAAACCCTAACTTATTTGCTTTAATAACTCTCTTATCAACCATTGGTTTTTGCTCAAAGTTTGCACACTTACTCTCCTTATCCTAATGCACTTTTTGGCAAAGTTTTAGGAGATTTCAGTGGCTGATTTTATTTTTGTAATGCATTGAATGTTGCACCCATAAGTCTGATATAATTTGTTGCAGACAAGTGTTTACAACAACCTTATCTTTTATGCTAAGAGTATTGTTTTTTCATCTTGAGTTTAGCTAGTCATTTACTAGTTTTTCTTTTGCATTTTCTACTTGATCTTTAGAATTTATTGAGCATCTTATAGTACCTTTTTCTTCCTGATATATATTTTTATCTGTTTCTGCAAATTAGGGAAATCAATATTAACTTGTTGATCCAACTAACATATACTATTGCAAAGTGTCTTTTATTATGTCTCGGGAAGATACAATCATCCAGAGAAGTGTTATGCATGTGCGACAACAATTACTTGACTTACAAGACATCTCTTTCCGTATTTCACTCCACTTAGACTTGACCTATAGGGGATTTATTTCCATCCATATCCATCTCCATCTCAATCCCCTTAGGGTCACCGGGATCTCCTCCCTAGAGTGACCTAGTCACCCTTGAAGTGTGGGGCCTACATCGAGGTGACATTGGATGTAGGATTCCCAAGTTGTAGCACTTGTTTTGTGGTTGGATTGAGATTTTTCCAACCTACAACTTGCGCTATAACATGGCTAATGCACATACCTTTATAAGTTGGCAATTGTCTTCCCAACACTAAAATGTATTGCAACCTTGGAGGTGTGAGACTCTTTGATAAAATCCAATGTTTCACCTTTAGGGAGATAGAGATTTTCTAGGTTGTATAGAAACCTATTATGGAGATTATATTCAGTGTTATCATCACCTTCTTCTACATGAATTTGGCCTTGTAACTACTAAAATAGCTTTTTAAAGTCCTCATCCTGTATGTATGCTTCTTTGCATGAATCATGAGTAAAATGATCAATGTGCATAAGAGTTCAAAAAGATGTAATATTGGATGTGGGTGGATTTGAAGGCATGTCTACAAACTTATTAGTGTTTCCCTTATTATATTTGATGACTAGATGAAACTGTTGCAAAAACCCCATCCACTTGCATCATCTGGCTTGTTAAATCTTATTTTAGGCTTGAAAATAATATAGTGGATGGTGATCAACGTGGATAATGGTTTCCTTACCCGTCGGATAGTTCTTCCACTTATTAAAAAATTGAACTAGGGCATAGAGTTCCTTATCATATGTAGGGTAGTTTAGGACTCCCCCATGAAACATTTCAGAATGAAATCATATTGGATTACCTCTCTGCATCAAGACTGCTCCCATAGCATATCGAATTGCATCCATCTCCACTTAAAAATGATTTTTCAATTTAAGAAATGAAAGAAATGGTGCTTGATTGATCTTCCATTTCAGCTCATCAAAATCTTTATGTTGATTCTTTCCCAACTAGAAACTCTTACCACTAGCTATTATGGTATGGAGTGGTGCAACTACTGTTAAAAATGATGCTATAAAATTCCATAGGCACTGCATTTCCTCCAAACATTTCCTAACTTTAGTGACATTAGTAGAAACTAGCCACTTGAGGATGGCCTCAATCTTCACAGGTTCTATCTTACGTTCCCATCCACTAGTCACATGCCCTAAATACACCAATGGATGCTAAGAAAACTCACATTTCTTAAGGTTGGAAAACAACTAATTCTTTTTCAAAGTATATAACACTTGCATGAGATGTTTGATGTGCTCTTTCTTGGTAGTTATATAAACCAATTTGTCATCCAAATACACTATTACAAATCAATCTAAATAGGGATGAAAAACATCATCCATCAATCACATAAATGTAGTTGGTGCATTACATAAACCAAAAGGCATGATCAATCATTCATACAGAGATTGTGTTTCCTTGAAGGTGATCTTCTAGATGTCTTCTTCTTTAATGCATACTCGGTGGTATCTCAATTTGAGATCCAACATGGAGAATTACTTGGAATTATGTAACTAATTGAACAAATCATTGATCCTAGGTAGAGCATACCAATTCTTGAGTGTGATTTTGTTCAAATATCTGTAGTCAATACATATTTTTCGAGTCCCATCCTTATTGGTTACTATGATGATAGGCGACCCACAAGGTGAGGAGATTGGTTGAATTACTCCCTTCTCTAGTAGCTATTGCAACTAATTATTCACTTCATCTAGTTCCATAATATATTGTCTATACAACCCAATATTTGGTAATGGGGAGTTAGGAAACAACTATATCTCATGCTCCACTTCCCTCTTAGGTGGTAACCCTTTAGGATCCTAGAAAACTCCTTTGTATGCCTACAAAAACTCCTCTAGTTGATGTTTGTTCTCTTTGGTACATACCTCTCGGGATTATTTTACTCTTATTAATTCATCCCCTCACTGATTCTCACTTAAGAAAAAAATACAAATTTTCTACTAGAACAAATCAATTTTTTGGCTTGGTTAGCATTTACCATAGAGATCTTTGATTTACCTTTGTGTGCATTGATTTTGAAATTATTTTCATCCTAGATTAGGCAGTAATGGTTTTCTCTCCTCATGAAAATTACATACCTCATATACATGTAGGGGATTCCAAACAATACAACACACACATCAAAGGGTACTCCATCTAACTCCACTTCATCAATAGAATATACTCTTATAGAAAAAAATGATCTTACAATGTTTAGTGACCTTGGGCTCTACATTCTTATTTAGCCATCCCAATGGATATGCTATAGGATGACCGTGCACTTTTAATCCAAGATTTCTCACCATATCGTTCATTATGAGGTTGGCCTATGAACTAGAATTGAATAGAGCATTCACCTTGGTCTTTTTGACCTGGAACTTAAAATGGAGGATTTTTGTCATCTCCTTCTCTTCCCTATGATGAATACTAATCATATTCACCTCCTTCTGAACTAAAATGCAAACAATATTCTCATCGACAATTAATTTTCTCTCTATTAGGTTGCTCGAATCCATGCCAAGTAGGTACTTCTTCTTGGCATCATTCTTACGGTTATTTGGATTATTCTCTAGATGTAGCTTCCAAAATGTATCTTCAATGTGACCATCAATATTACAATGGTTGTAGTAGTTGTTTGGATCCTTGCATTGATGTGTAGTGGCTATCATTTTCTTATATTTTCCTTTCCACTTCTTCTTCCCCTCATTGGAAGCATCTTGGCGGTCTTTCTATTTAGAACCACTTGGCTATCCTTTCTTATGGCCTATATTCTCCAGGTATTTTTCTTGCAACCAGGTCTCATCAAGGGTCCTAGGTTTGAAGAACATCACATGTTTCCTTATATGGATATGTATACCCCCTATATATACCCAACATAATCACCTTTTTCTTGAACTTAGTGGTGTACTCTTGCACACTCTGCCCTTGCCTCTACCTGAAGTGATGCCAATGGATCCATTGGTCCTCTACATACCGAATAGGGTAGAACTAGGACTTGTTTATGGTTTTAACCACCTCCCACTTAGTTACTAGTGGATCAACCTTCAACCTAAGAGTTCCTTTGTGGATTTCCCACTAGGTTAGTGCATGATCCTCCAGTTTCAGTGGGGAAAATAAAAATTTATGTTATTTGTCTATATTATGGACATGGAAATACACTTCTAACTATTGCATCCAATGATTCAACTTAACAACATCAATATCTCCTTGATAGGGTTAGATGTCCACTTTCTCTTCCATTGTAAATAGATGTAATGGAGGAGTGATGTCACTATAACTTGGTTTCTCTTTCTCAAGCTCTTTTTTTTACTCTTTTTTTGGGTCTTCACTATCTCCTAATTTCTTATCTGATCCAACTTCTGATTTAGAGCCACCAACCTCCTTGAAAGATCCCAACTTTTTTGGTAGATCCTCCATGAGGAGGGCCATGTTTAGTGACTTGTTCTTCAAGCCTTGAAAATCTCTCTTTTGTTGCATCTCGACGGTTGTTATGAGTCGACTCATCCACCATGGCTAGGGTTCAACGACTTCCTTCTTAAGCCAATTCTTGGATCCTACTACTTCCCATGGAAACCCGAAAGAAGCCTTCCTCTTATATCAATATGATCTATAAACTATCATGGATATTTCACTATAATATTTCTTCACAAGAGATCTTACAATATTTTGAAATCTTTTATTATGTAATTTATTTCCTTAGATCCCAAATTTATTATTACTAGATTAATGCTCAAATTTATGAAATAACTGAAATTGAAATGAAATAACAAGCAAATGAACACACCAATAACACAAATGAACACAAGATGTGACCTGGGAAACATGATATGGGAGAAAATACGTCTAGAAGGTGAGGCCAACACTCTGCTATCTTTTCTTTAGTTATGAAAACACAAATACAAAGAAATGGGAAATCACTATGGAGTTTCCTTTGACAATTTGGCCTAAATGGATGCTATAGAATTTTATTTCCCATTTATTATGCTCTCAAATCCCACTCCTAGATGCTCTACTCAACTATTGAACTTGTACAATACTAAAAGAATGGAACCACCCCCTCTTCCTAGCAGCTTAGTATTTGAAATAGCTTGATAGTTATCTAGGGTTAGGGTTTTTACATGCCTCAACCCTCAATTATTGTTAATATTCCATACTTTTCAAAATATTCTTTAAATTCCACATGTGACTAGCCTCACAATGTTAGTAACGGGGTTGATGTGGCATCCACTTGGTACCATGGTGGTTAACTTGCGGGAGGCATAACTTCCACATAGAAACTTCAATTGAGGTGATTTTCTCAATGTTAGATATCTCTTAGTGTGTAGAACAATGTTGAGAGACTAGATCCATGCTCATAAAGTTTTGACCCTAAATAGTTCCATTTGATGCCTCAAAATGACTCTGGAAGGTTCGAGACCCCAAATCTCCAAACTGGGACTTGCCACTAAAATGGTCCCTACAAGATAATTCCTCCAAATTTACCACCCTAAAAGTACCAATATAGATGGAAAATTATATAATGATCCATTCCGGATCAGTCATCCACTAGGAATAAGGTTGTTCCAAGATCCTCTTCAACTCAATATTGTTCTCACAATGACAATTGTGCCAATGTTGCAATCTTTCAGATTACACATGCATTTAAAAAAGGACTACATTGCAACAAATATAAAATACATATGTGAATACTCAAAAGAGTTGTGTGGGAAGGATATCCAACCAAGTTCTTATTCCTTCTTCAAGAGTATTTATACAATTAAGAGATGGTTGGAGTGGTTGTACCCTTCCATCTAACTATTCATTTAGGATCTCTTACACACTTGTCATTTACCATTTACATTTACATATATATTCATATAATTAGGCTTATTTTCGTATTACATTGCATGATGAATTTACATAGGCCTAAGAGGCCCTCCAACAAATGTGAATTCTTAAGAACTCATGGATATGTTAAGTGGTGAGGTGACCAATGATACCATGCTTAAAAAATAATGTCAAAAGACTTGTAATTGGATTTCTTTCCAAAGAAATTTGAATTTCCTACCCAAAATAATAAAATCTTAAATTTTAAATTTTATTACACTTTAATCAAAGTTTAAAATTTTCCTACACTATGCTGAATTATTTTAATTAATAATTGAAATTATTAATTAATTAATCAATAATACATTTCTTAATACTAATTAATTATACATTAGATAAATGAAATGTGTATCAAACAAGAGATCACTTTAAACACCAAACATTACTATAGGGCCTTATGATGGGCCTTCATAGTGGAGTGATGGAAAGTGAACAATGATTTGATTTTATCACTTTAAACACCAAGAGATCACTTTAAACACCAAGCATTACTATAGGGCCTTATGATGGGCCTTCATAGTGGGGTGATGGAAAGTGAACAATGATTTGATTTGATTGATAAAGGCCCTGCAATGATGCCACAAAAGAATCCACTTTCATTTGCACTAAGAATCCACTTTCGTTTGCACTAAGAGTGATTGGAACCAAATTATTATTTGGTTTGTACCACTCTAAGGAGTTTTCCATGGACAACACTAAGGGTTATTAAAAAAAATGATTATTGATTATTTAGTTGATTAAAGGGTTTTGAGAAACCTGCAAAATAATCTATTTCATAAAAAGGATATGTTGAGGTAATTGGTTTATTCTATATTTCATAATTGAAATTTATTGGAGAAGACTCTAATGACCATAAATAAAATCAAATGACTATTTTTTTTTTCATTCCAAATAAATCAAATGACCATTTTTTTTTCATTCCAAAGGTCCATTTAAGACCCTAAAGAAGAGTCCATCATGTACAATGCCATTGATGGTGATAAAAATCAAATAATAAAACTGGTTTTAATCATTCCAAAGGCATATATAGGACTCCACAAAAGCTCCCACTATGGAGTACATTAAGGTGATTGGAACCAATATCTTGTTTGGCTTTAATATCCAGAAATATCCATAGTTAAATAGTCCAAGGAAACTCTTAAGATAGGGTTCCACAAAAGCTCCCACTATGGAGTACATTAAGGTGATTGGAACCAATATCTTGGTTGGCTTTAATATCCAGAAATATCCATAGTTAAATAGTCCAAGGAAACTCTTAAGATAGGGTTTTATAATGTGATAGTATTATTGTGTTACGATAGGAAGGTTAAGGCCAAATGTATTGGCCATACTATGACATTTACCATTTCTAGTTAATGGAGTGCTCACACAACCAAGAGACTATGAATCTCCAAGCCTGCTTTTAAAGGAAGTAAGGGGTCGTTAATATGGTCACCTTGCTATGAGAGTCAACCATTTCGGTAATCATGCGATGAGTTATCACTCAAGTAGTTAGTCAAAATGGTGCCAATGAAGGCTTCAAGGAAGCCTATAGATTATTTAGTTGTCACACTCCTTCCATGTTAGCTAGATCATCCCTCTTTATGATTTTTCCGATTGATTAAGGATTATGAATATGTTTTTGCATGTGATTGTTTGAAACAATTAACTACCTTTTATGGTGTCCATCCCAACTTAAAATATGATTAAGGCACATGGAAAGGAGGTTTGAGAGCCTTATGGGTGGAATTTCAAGTCTCTACAAAGGTTAACTAAGGGTTTCTTTGAATTTACTTTTTTAATAACTAAGGGTTTCTTTGAATTTACTTTTCTAATGAAGTGATTTCCTTTGGTCTATTGATACGTCATAATACATTGGGTATCCTCACATAATGGAATGAATAGTTTCTGGTTAACTAAGGTTCCACCTTTACTTTCTAATATGGTTATAGTTCCTTAGGTTTCCCATTTAATAATAGACTTTTATTATGTGTCTCTGTGTCAACTAGCAAGTTTATTTATCATGAACGTTTTGGAAATGTGTTATATTATTTGCATGACTATTTCCACACGTTTTTCGTATGCATCAGGAGTTTGGTTAGGATCCCATTGTTTGGGGGTTTAGGGGCATGGCCCCCAACAAAAAAAATTAGGCTATTTTTGGTCTTCTTTTTGGCCTGTTTTGTGTTTTTTGGCCCATTGTAATCTAATCTGAGTTAAGGGATTGTGGTTTTGATCTAATTCAAGTTATTGGATTAGATTTTTGGATGTTTTGGAATACCTAAAATATTGTATTAAGTATAGTCAAGTTCATACAATGAAGAAGATAGAGGTGCATCTCTAAGGTTTGTTGGTTTTCCCAGTTAAGGGTTTCTAGGGTAAATCTTTGTGTATTTTGTGTGTGCCATTATTGTTCTTTCTATTTTTATTAAGAATATGTATTCATTGTTTCACTTTAAAACATGGATCTTTAACCCATGTCCCCAAGAAAGGGTTTTTCTTAAAATGGGCATCTCTAAGGACCTAGAATAATACATATATCTAGGGTGGAGGGAGATTCATCCATCATCCAATGTAGTACATCAATACCCACAACACTTATTTAAGGTGTCAAAGTATACATCATAGGATTAAGGATTACTCTAGTTGGTGATATTTGTAATATAATTGATGGTGTTCAAAGTTAGGCCCATTATTCCTAGCCCCAAGAAGATAAGAAAGGAAGATTAAAGGTTGTGAATAAGAGGAAATATCCTTCATCTCAACAACTATAATTGACCTCTTAGTCTAGCCCTGACTTGACTCAAAATAATATTATGAGCCCTAAGGTTTTATAGATCTAGTTGAAATTTTCCATATCGCTAACCCTAGGGGGTGGGGGTCATAGGTCCTAATCTATACTCTCATGTTTGGATGAATCCTAGCAATCACTTGGTGTTGAAGAATATTGGGTTTTTATATTTTTTGCAGTGAAAATATATTCGAGGTGGATTGACTGATAGTCGAAGTTGAAGGAATCGACAACAAGTCAAAGGTCAAGGTGGTTCGATTGGGTATAGTCAAAGTCAAATACATTGAAAATAAGTCGAAGGTCGAGGTGGTTCAACTAGGTAAATTTGAATTCGAAGAAATAAACCATAAGTCAAAGAGGTAAATTGACAATAGGTCGACAAGCATGCGTGTGGCAACCGACAGAAGACCGAATGAAGGTTGAATGGTAGTTGACTGACAATCCAACTTGGTAGTTGACCGTAACAAAATCCTGAGATTCGTGGGATTTGTATCCTATGATATGCGTGGATCTGTAACTATCTTTGGGAACATTTTATTTAGGGTTTTTTGYACTRTAAATCCTWTAAAGAAGGCGTGTTTTAATGTTAAAAATGATAATGGTTAATTAATGGTCGTAGAGGTTWWTGGTCATGYAGATGTAAGCCGAATTGGCTACATGGTTTTTCTTRTGTAAAKCAAGAAGGTATGATGTCDATTGTGTCTTAGGTGTATACCAAGGTTAGGCATGTAACCTTTTATTMTGAATGAATAAGACAAMAAGAGAGAAAAATTSTCAAGGAATGATGGTTTTCCGGTTTGGGTTTCGAGGGTAAAATATATTTGTATTGTGTGTTAGCTTTGTCATTTACTTTCTTGTTTAAATGTTTCTTCCTCTCTTCTGTTGGGTTTAGTGTGGAAGTGTTCCTCATTTACTAACATGTGGTATTAGATCTTGGTTTAACAATCTTGGATCTGAGCTAAACCCTAGGTTCAATAAGAGTCATAAGTTAGAAATATTTAAAGATTGTGTTAAAGAATGGTGAGCAACTCGAGAATAAAGATCGAAAAATTCAATGGCCAGAATTTTGAGCTGTCGAAGATTAAAATTGAAGATCTCTTTATAGATCGAGAACAATGGGAAATCATTTTCCTAGGTACCATTCTGACAGGTATGTAGACAAAATAATAGGATAAACTCGACTTTGTCTTGCAAATTCGGTACTACTGAATGTCGCGGGTGAAGATTCAACCAATAAACTGTGGGACAAGTTGGGAAGCTTGTACGAATGGAAATCCCTGGTAAATAAGTTATTTCTCAGAAATAAATGGTATGTTCTAAGGATGAGTGAGGGAATTTTGGTGAATGAGCATTTAAATGCGTTTAATACCATTATAATCCAGTTATATTTTGTGGATATTAAAATCACCGAGGACGAGAAATGTGTTAGCCTATTATCTTCTTTTCCAAACTCATGGGATAACTTAATCATGGATATAAGGAGTAATGCAACCACATTAGCACTATAATACGTGGTTGCATCTCTACTGTCAAAATAAATGAGAAGGAAGAACATGGAAGGATCGATCAAAGATGCATTAGTGGTGAGAGGTTGACCGATTGACAGAGATAAAGGCAAATTCTCCGGTAGAAATGCTAAGTTGAAGGGTAGATCTAAATCCTTTTTTCAATCGACGAGAAGATGCTGGAAATGCGGTAAATCTAGGCATTACAAAAGGGAATGCAAGTTGAATGTAATGTAAGTCAGTACAGGATCCGACGAGAAGCAATCAACTGAGAGAAAGGCGACTCTAGATAAGGGAGGCGATGTGTACCTGGCATCGACCAGTAAACAGTAAGATCAAGATGTTTGGTTGATCAACTCAAGAGAATCCTATCATATGACACCACATAGAGAATGGGTGTACGAATATGAACGATATGAAGGAGGAGATGTGTTCTTAGGGAAGACTCGACAACCAAAATTATTGGACAAGGAAGAGTTTGACTGATACTGCAGGATGGGAGGAGTAGAACCCTTCCAGGTGAACTACACATTTTGGGTTTGGAAAGAAACCTGATATATTTTAGCAAGATGAGTGATGCAAGGGTCCAGACTCTATTTCAAAAGGATATGTGCAATATGGTCAGAGGTGTGATGGTATTAATGAAAGGAGTTCATATTGGAACCCTATACAAGTGATTAGGGAATTTCAGATCGATTGGATGAAAAAAAATCATTGTTTATGAAGTCGACTTGACTTCGAATCGACTCAACTCAACTTGGGTTGAGTCAATTCCAATTGACTTGACAAGTCATCATAAATTCGTCCCAACCATGCTATGGCACGAGAGAATGGGACATATTGGAGAAAAAT
>ML793846.1:607938-652258 GCA_009831015.1 Picea engelmannii
AGATCTCTTTTATACTTGATATCACAGTCATGGATCAATTTAATCCTTTATACTTGATATTAGATCTCTTTTACTTCACAGAGACCAGATTCTGTGGATGTGCTTCCTTCAAGCCATTTCGCATGACTGTGCGTTACAGAACCATTGGCTCAGCACTTTCAACAATGCATTACACTCTGTAATGTCAAACCTCTTTACCATATGACCAATGGTCGTGACCTCACGCTTTAGGCAATTAGACCAAATGAGCATTCGAGCACTTCTCAGTTCAATGCCCACGATTCATCCTCCTAACGAGATAGATGACTGATGGGGTTTCGACGTTTGGACATTCGAGTCTTCGTGACTTCACACTTTACTAAACTCACGATCACAAAACCACCGAAACAATCAGACGATTCAAATTCCCCACTGAGATGGACGGTTGTTGGTTCTTTGGCGTTTTTCTCATCGGGTTTCATGGCCTCCAACAGCTCGAAAATCCTGATTAGGATATTGCTGAAATGATCGGACGACTCACATTTGTTTTGCGAAGACATATCAACAATTTATATTTGATCCTTACATTTCTTAATCTGACGGTCATGGCTTAATCAAGCGTTGAGATGGATGGCTTCCGGTATTTCAGAACATTGGGCAAGTGTTGTGGTGAAAAATCCTGGTATGGCATCACCGAAATGATCGAACGTTTTGCATATGATCTCCCCAAAACGATCGGACGGTTCGAGTTTTATTTCACAGAAATAAATCGACGGTCCATAGCCTTGGTGATCCGACGGCTGACGAGGTTTCAACATTCCTGTGATAAAGGGTCGACGCTCCAACTCTCGGTATCCAAAATGCCTCTCTCGTCGGATCGACGATCCACGTCACTCCTCCTTTGCTTTGAATCTAACGGTCCAACAATCTCTACTAACCATCAAGATTATCGATGGCTCCTTCGATGCCAACCCTTCTAAGATTAACTTGACTCTCATCCTTCATCTGAGATCTTTCAAGCCTGTATCCCTCCTGAGCTTGATTCATAGGAACATTGTTAATCCTATCGTGATCAACAATAATCACTAATTTCTTCTGCTACCTGATATATTGTGCAATGCACTCTTCCTGTTCGCTCTTCCTCCCGATCTTGCACTATCATCCTCTTCACATTGTTTGACATCTTCTGCTTAACTGATATGATTATTGACATCAATGACAATCTCAACTGTGGTAATTCATCATTAACAACAGATCATCAATTCAACTGTGGACATCAATGACAATCTGTCCAACAGAAACATCCACTTTCTTCAGGTCAAGAAAAGGTCTTAGATAAGGTTGTCCCTTATTCCCTCTCATTTTCCTTTTTAAATGTTGAGGAGTTGAGTAGGTTAATATAAGAGGCATAAAAAATATGGTAGTTTCAAATGGGTAAACATTGGAACAAGCGGTAATATCACACATCTATTGTTTGTGTATGATATCCTCATTTTCTATGAGGGCACACGAAGGGTGATTGAGACATTCAAAGGTATATTGGATTTATTCCGTAAAGAAATAGGTATGATTATAAACCTTGAAAAATCTACACTATTCTTGTGGAGTATAATTGAGCAGGAAAATGACTATTTTAATCAATTATTTCCCTACCAGATGACAAACCTAGATCACAGATTGAAATACTTGGGTTTTTATTTGAATCCAAACATGTACAAAAAATGTGATTGGAAATGGTTGATTTCCAAAGTGGAAAAGAAGCTAAATACATGGTGTAATTGATGGCTCTCCAAAGCGGCACATATGGTACTAGTAAAATAAATATTGGAAGAAATTCCAGTATATTGGATATTGCTTGTCTAGGATCCAAAAGGTGTTTTTCAAGTCATTAGAATACTATGCTACAAATTTATCCAATTAGGTGATCAAAAGAACAAAGGGCTTGTTCTAGATTCATGGAAAAAATTGGCTTTACCAAAAGCAAATTGAGGTTGGGGTCTAAAAAAACCCTTTCTCTTCTCGAAGGCACTTCAAAAAAAAATGTTTGGAGATTAATCAAGGAAAAGGGTTGTGGGTTTAAGTAATAAGAGACAAGTACATTGTTCATGCATTTGTAGAGGATTGGATAAGGAACCTAGTCAAACAAGTTCATAATGCCGAGCAATAATATGGGAAGTTGTTAACTCATCTTTTCATTTGGTTGACAACTAATTAATTTGGCAAGTTGGAAAAGGAGACAAAGTACAAATTGGTCTTGATCCATAAGTAGGCAACAAGGGAATGCACAAATCACTTCCTAGGATGATTCAAAAGATAATAAGTAAATGATATTATATGCTCAAACAAATTGTGAACTGGGAGAGGTCTACAAATTGGTAACAACATTGGCTAACTTGAGAGGAGATTAGGTTAGGGGAAGAGTATGATAAAACATGGAAGATATACACAGACACATTAAGAGATAATTGTTGATACTGAGAGGGGGGGTGAATTAATATCAATTATAATTTAGCACCTTTTTAAAAAAACTTTAAGTTTTCAATCAAATAAATGCATCCTAATATACAGTAAAGAGAAGAAGAACAAATACACAGTGCACAATAGATTTAACACAAAAATAAACAACATAATTATTTTCTTATATAATAATAAGATTACATTCATAGGAATATACAAATTTCAATATTCTCTAGCTCCAACTGATAGGAGGCACCAACCCCCTGATTTACAAGAACCAACCTGAAGGAAGCTACAACTCCCTAGATTCTCCAATTCCAACTAGAAGGAGGCTCCAACCCCCTTTCCTTGCCTCTTCCTTCCATTCTCAAGTATGTATACAAAAGAATCAACCTGTCACTACCACTGTCACTGTCAATGTCATTGATACATCATCATCATCAAAATGGGTCCACAGAGATATACTAGGTCCACATGGGTCCACAAATAAAACCCAACAACCAAATAAAAACTTGTGCCAATCATGTGCCAAAATATCCAAAATATGAGCCTCACAAAGTGGGTCCACATTGAGATCCTAGGTCCACATGGGTCCACATATAAATCCCAACAACCTCATAGAAATATCACAACAACATCACAAACTTACAACAAAATCACAACCTCATAGCATACCTTGAGATTAAAAAAGACCTTAAGAGAATCCCTTAGACTTCTCTTGCACACCATAAGACACCCCAAACACCTTTTGCACACCTCAGAATTAATATCTTGCTTGGTTGCACTAAAAATGTGAAATTATATCCTGTATTTATTGTAATTTTATCCCCAAAAATTAGTTGGGTCGACCTCTATTTTATGGTTGGGTTGTTGGATGGAAAAATCCATATCTCCTCATTCCTAGCAAGCTAGAGAGACTTCCATATACCATTGGAAAGGTATTAGAATAATATTTCCAACTATGTATCTTGTGATTCCATTTGAGTTATTAAATTAGGTTAAAAATTCTCTTAAATATAGGGTATCCAAATTGACCACAAATAATACTTTCAACAATCTCCATCTTGCAGTCTTGATCTTGGACATATGTAGGCTTCTTCACTTGACTATAGGGACTTCTTGACCGCACATTCGGGGCTTCTTGTGGGAATATTCAAAGCATCTTCCCGTGAGGGCCATGCTTAAAGCTACACCATAAGGGGACCTCTTTGGAGAATCCTTCAAGTAAACCCATAGGCTTATTCATGTTGATCACCAATGACTGAATTTGACATCAATGACAACACCATTCTACAATACCCCCCTTTGTCATTGATGGAAACACTTGTGCTCCCCCTCTCATCATTCTCTTGATATCTCTCTCCCCCTTTGACATCAACGACAAAGGGTAGCTCTTCTCTTTGGGGTTGCTCCCATGAACTCATGGTGCTAAATAATATTTCATCATCCTTTTATGTCTTCTTATCCTTTCCTTCCTTGTTATAGTCCTTGGATATATTTTGTGTTACTTTAATCCTCTTTATCTCCTCTTTGTGTAGGATGTATATGTTATTTGGTATTCTTATTTCTATTGCAACAAATATGCATGAGTCTTCTTCTCTGTTTTCACATCTTCGGGAATCAAACTTAAGATTGTATCCTTGATCACATATTTTACTAACACTAATGAGATTATGCTTCAAATATTCAACCAAAGACATTTGTTGTTTTTACATTTTCACTTCCAAGGCTCACTACACCTTTTCCAAGTATTTTAACAAAGAAGTCATTTCCAAATGCAACACTACCATTTTTTTCTTTCTTTAAGTTGATGAATGTTTTTTGGCATAATCATTTATGTTTCTCATATAGTTGTTTCTTACATTGATTTTACAATGAATTGTTTTGTGTCCAAATTTTTTGCAAGCATAACAATGACCAAAAAAAATGCTCTCATACCTAGTAGAAAAGAACGTTCTTGGTGTCTCACCCCTTCTGAATTCATATCTTTTATTCTAGCTGGAGGTGTCATGTTCTTGGTGTTCTTCAACTCCTTATTGTTTGTTGATTCCACTTCTTAAGGAATTTGCATCGTTTCTAGAGTTTCCTTCATCTTCCTTGTATGTTTTATCTGTGTATGTTGCCTTCAAACTGTTGTCATATACAAGTCATGTCTTATCAATAGGTGATCTCTGTTTGCTAAGAATTTCATCTAACTTTTCAATACTTCTTTCAATTTTTTTGTAGTAATTCAACTTTTCGGTTGTCAACATCAACTCTTTTCTTGTGTGATCCAATTATGCTTTTAATTTCTCATAATATTCAGTCTTCTTGGCTTTATCTAACCGCTCCTTCAAGTTGTCAATGTTCTTTTCGAGCTCATGATTCTGTTCTTCACAATTTTTCAATTCATTTTTTAACTCTTTATTTTTGTTTTTGAGCTTGATATTTTCTTCTTCAACATGCTTCAATTTTTCAATATTTTCTTCATCTTCTTGTTCATTTTCTTTGATGTCTTTGCTTCCCCAGAAAGTTTCTACGTTTGTTTCTTCTATCTCTGCATAATACTCTTATTCGGAATTGATTTCATCTATTTCAAAATTTTTGTGGTCATCATTCTAAGTTTCTTGAGTTATGAAGAGAACTTACCTTACTTCCCTTTCTTCTCCATCGCTTTCATTTGAAGAACTAGTGTCCTCCTTAGAGTAAATACTCTTTTTCTTTTGGAATCTTTTCTTTTCTTCAAAATGACATTTCTTAGCATAGTGTCTTATTCTACCACAATTGAAGCATTTAAAAGGTAACTTACCTTTGTATTCGTTGGTTCCCCTCTTGAGCCTCCTTACAAAATATGCTTCTTCTTCATATGATTCATCATCTGGTCTTTCTTCTACCGTGTGTTCTTTGTTCCTTGTTTTCTTCATGGATTTAAAAGTTTCTTCCCTGTTTGGCTATCCATTTTCTGTATCTATTCTCATTTCATATGTTGTGAGGGTCCCATGTAGTTCATCCATTGTCATTTTGGTCAAATCCATAGTTTCTTCAATGGATGAGACCTTGGCATCATATCTCAAAGGAAGTGATCTCAACACTTTATGTACAACCAATTATTCTTTGACTTCTTCTCCTAATCCTAGGGTGGCATTGACAACTTCATCTACTAGTAAAGAGGTTGCAATATCTTATTTTTTCATTCATTTTCAAATTTTCAAATTGTGCTCTGTGTTGTTGAAGCTTGACCTGTTTAACTTTCAGATCAAGTTTGACCTATTTAACATTATCACCAATGTTTAACTTTCAGATCAAGTTTGACCTATTTAACTTTCAGATTATCACCAATGCAATAAGACCTCAAAATTGAGATCCATAATATGAAATAAAAATTTAAAAAATAATATTTATTTTAATTGGAATAAAATTTGTTATTCGTATTTTCCTAAATTCAATATTAGAAAATATTAGAAATGAGAATAAATTTTAAATCAAATATTGAACTAATAGAAAGTCAACTAATAACTCATTGCTATAGTAAACTAATAATACTTTGAATAATTCATTTAACTAATAAAAAATCAACTAATGACTCATTGCTATAGTGGACTAATAATGCTTTGAATAATTCATTGCTTATTCTCATAAAAGAAATGAAAACCTTGAATGATGTACTCACTATTATATGTAAAAGAAACCTTGAATGATGTGCTGACTAGTCCTGGTGTATGCACTTATGTTTCATTGTGCTTTATTAAAAAAAATTAAAAAAAACACATTTACTTTTGAAGATTTTTTTTTCTAATATTTAGTTTTTTTAGATTATTATTATAATATTAATTTGTCAATAAATAAATATTATAATAGATAATAATAGAATTTGATTGAACACTCTATTATGTGAAGTAGAAAATTTCAAACCCTTAACTTATTTTGTGTATTTTTTATTCATTAATTCTCAACTTTAAAAAAGTAAAAAAGCTTTGTCTAGTTGTTCTAAGACATAATTTTTGGAATCTTGTGATTTTCTGAATGTAGAAATGAATTCAACATGCTGAGAAATCTCTAAAATAATAAGATTACACAGAAATAATCACTAAATCTGTAAATCTAACATTTTTTTTTATGGGATTTCAGGCAAATGTCCAAAAAAAAAAAATCTTATCAAAAAAAAAAACATTAAATAGAACATTTAAACTCAATAAAAAAGCCCAGGATACTTGGTCATAATGGGTTC
The DNA here is from genome assembly GCA_009831015.1 of Picea engelmannii. Taxonomy (NCBI): domain Eukaryota; kingdom Viridiplantae; phylum Streptophyta; class Pinopsida; order Pinales; family Pinaceae; genus Picea; species Picea engelmannii. Next base: position 614,582 of record ML793846.1, read on the forward strand.
GGTGGCACAAGCAACAATGTTGTTTAATTGACCTTAGTCCAGGAGACTTGGATTATGCCTTGAGAACTAAAACCTTGAAGAGTGCGGGGTACCAACTTAATCCCTTAGCATAGTGGGATTACATACAGTCTCAAGGCATTACTTGTCATTGTTGAAGAAAATAAGCACCCACTACCGTGGCCTCTCAATTTAGCTATGGAATGAGAAATTATAGTTGCAATGGAATGAGAAAGTTTATCAGAGAGACAGCATCATTGGCAGTTAAGGTTGGAATTTCAAATAGAAACAGTGGTTTTCATAATTTTGATGCATTTTTTGACATATTTAATAAAGAATGTTTTGACATATTTAATAAAAAATGTTGATTATTTGTCAAAAATATTTACCATATTTGTTTAAAAATTGCTTTATAACGAATAATTTGTCCATTAATATTTGTCTAAAATTGTTTCATGACGAATAATTTGTCCATCAAATTTCATCCTTGCTGGCATTAGAATAAGTCCAAAATGATGAATAATTTGTCCATCAAATTTCATCCTTTCTGACATTAGAATAAGTCCAAAATGATGATTGCTTTACATTTTCCAGAAATGAAAGTGGGTGCACTTGATGCAGACCTCTCTGACTTCCAGCAGAGTACGTTTCAATATTATGAAAGATGTCTAAAATAATAAATATATTATCAAATTTGATAGTTTGGACAACTCTTTTACTTGGTGTTATAGTTTTATGTTTAAATAAAAATGTTATAGTTTTATGTTTAAGAAAAAGGATTGTAATTTTTTTAATGATAAAATAATCTTCCCATCAAATTTTATCCCTAGTCGCCCATCTAAAAAACAAATTGCTAAATGACATTTTTTTAAGAGTTTTTCTCGCCACTTCTCTGTACAATATTGACACCACCTTTGCCATCCCTAAAACCATGTGCCATCCTTGCCTGAAATTAATTATTTTTCAGTCACAATAAAAACGAATGCTTATTGCTTCGTAGCCTCGGTTTCATGGGAAGGAAATTATTACATATTTAACCTCCATGCTTACTATTCTGTTAAAAGCTTTCCCACGCATGCCAACCAGTGTCTATGGTTCAAACAACACGATTTACTAATTAGTAAGCAAACATCTGGTTGTCGTTTTTCGTTTTCCAAGTACATTATTGTTACACATATTTGAATATATTTTTATTAAACTAATCATGAAACAAGCAGTTGTTTTTCATTTTCAAAATCGCACCCCATTATGGTGACACTCGTTGTTATTATTTTAGTGTAACTGAGAGTGGAGGTTTCATTGACTTAACAAGTGTGGACGACGACTCTTGAGCTACAAATGATGAGGCAATAAGGATACTAAGCCCCTTTCCTGTTTTTTTCAATCATGAAGACAATGAGGAGCTGATGAAAGAGGTTGGAAAAAAGGATTGCATCAGATATTACAAAGCTTATAAAAAGACTAAAGTCTAGGGCTAATGGCCTTTATGTGGATTTTTTTTTTATATTATTATGAATATGAATTCAGAAAAGAACACTTAAGAAGGGTGGTTCTTTTTATACTATTATGAATTCAGAGAAAAACACTTAAGAAGGGTGGTGGAGGCTACAAAAAGCATAAATAATATGCTTGGAGCTTACAACACAACTTAAGAAGGGTGGTGGAGGCTACAAAAACCACAAGTAATATGCTTGGAGCTTACAACACAACCTTTATAGCATTGATCCCTAAGAAGGATAATCCTACAACCTTTAAAAAATTTATGTCAATCTTTTTATATAAGCATATATAAAATAACCTCAAAGGTTATTGATAGATGATTGAAAAGTGTTTTATCAAAACAAATCTCTAGAGAACAGTTTGGGTTTGGATACCTCTAGAAAGTCTTCATTCAATCATACTGAGGAACCAAAGATCAATGGTAATTAAAGTGGACCTTTCCAAAGTATATGAAATGATAAGTTGACTTTTTACCTTAGTTTTATTCTTATACACTTAGTTTCTTTCATCGGTTTTTTATTTGGGTTATGAGTTGCATTACTTCAGTATCTTTTTCTATCTTGATCAATGGAGCAACATCCGCTTTCTTCAGGTCAAGAAAATGTCTTAGATAGGGGTGTCCCTTATTCCCTCTCATTTTCCTTTTTAATTGTTGAGGAGTTGAGTAGGTTAATATAAGAGGCATAAAAAAAATGGTAGTTTCAAAGGGGTAAACATTGGAACAACCGGTAATATCACACATCTATTATTTGTGTATGATATCCTGATTTTCTATGAGGGCACACGAAGGGTGATTGAGACATTCAAAGGTATATTGGATTTATTCTGTAAAGAAATAGGTATGATTATAAACCTTGAAAAATATACACTATCCTTGTGGATTATAATTGAGCAGGAAAATGACTATTTTAATCAGTTATTTCCCTACCAGTTGACAAACCTAGATCACAGATTGAAATACTTGGGTTTTTATTTGAAGCCAAACATGTACAAAAAATGTGTTTGGAAATGGTTGATCGCCAAAGTGCAAAAGAAGCTAAGTACATGGTGTAATCGGTGGCTCTCCAAAGTGTAAAAGAAGCTAAATACATGGTGTAATCAGTGGCTCTCCAAAGTGGGATATGTGGTACTAGTAAAAGAAATATTGGAAAAAAATTCAGTATACTGGATATTGTTTGTCTAGGTTCCAAAAGGTGTTTTGGAAGTCATTAGAATACTATGCTACAAATTTATCCAGTTAGATGATCAAAAGAAGAAAGGGCTTGTTCTAGCTTCATGGAAAAAATTGGCTTTACCAAAATCAAATGGAGGTTGGTGTCTAAAAAATCCCTTTCTCTTCTTGAAGGCACTTCAACAAAAAAAGTTTGGAGATTAATCAAGGAAAATGGTTGTGGGTTTAAGTAATAAGATATAAGTACATTGCTCCTGCATTTGTACAGGATTGAATAAGGAACCTAGTCAAACAAGTTCATAATGCCTCAATAATATGGGAAGTTCTTAACTCATCCTTTCATTTGGTTGACAACTAATTAATTTGGCAAGATGAAAAAAGAGACAAAGTACAAATTGGTCTTGATCCATAGGTGGGAAACAAGGGAATGCACAAATTGCGTCCTAGGATGATTCAAAAGATAATAAGTAAATGATAGTGTATGCTTAGACAAGTTGTGAATTGGGATAGGTCTACAAATTGGTAACAATTGGCTAACTTGAGAGGAGATTAGGTTGGGGGGAGAATATGCTAAGGAATGGAAGAGATACACTGACACATTAAGAGATAATCGTTGATACTGAGGGGGGTGTGAATTAGTATCAATTATAATTTAGCACTTTTTTTAAAAAACTTTAAATTTTCAATCAAATAAATGCATCCCAATATACAATAAAGAGAAGAAGAACAAATACATAGTGCACAATAGATTTAACGTGGAAATAAACCACAAAATGTTTTTCTTATATAATAACAAGAATACATTCATAGGAAGCTACAACTTCCAAGATTCTCTAACTCAATTAGAAGGAGGCACCAACCCTCTGATTTGCAGGCACCAACCTAAAGGAAGGTACAACTCCCTAGATTCTCCAGTTCCAACTAGAAGGCGTCTCCAACCCCCTTTCCTTTCCCCTTCATTCCACCATCAAATATGTATATAAAAGAATCAACATGTCACTGTCATTGATACATCATCATCACTAAAATGGTCCACATAGAGATCCGAGGTCCACATTGGTCCACATATAAAACCCAACAACCACATAAAAACCTATGCCAATCATGTGCCAAAATCTCCAAAATATGAGCCTCACAAATTAGGTCCACAAAGAGATCCTAGGTCCACATGGGTCCACATATAAACCCAAAAACCTCATGGAAATATCACGACAACATCACAACTTCATACCAGAGCATGCGACACCATCACAACCTTCCAAAAAAATCACAACCTCATAGCATACCATGAGAATAAGAAATTCCTTAAGAGAATCCCTTAGACTTCTCTTGCACACCAGAAGACACCCCAAACACCTTGTGCACACCTCAGATTTAATATCTTATTTGGTTGCACTAAAAATGTGAAACTCTATCTTGTATTTATAGTGATTATGTCCCCAAAAATTAGTTGAGCCAACCTCAATTTTCTCGCTGGGTTGTTAGATGGAAAAATGCATATCTCCTTAACTAAATAGCGAGTTAGAGGGACTTACATATACCATTGGAAAGGTCTCGGAATAATATTTCCAACCATGTAACTTGTGATTCCTTTTGAGTTATTCATTTAAGAAAAAAGTGGGGTGGACTAACCAACAGAGTCTGTTGGCCCAACGGTGGCAGATGTTATTGTTAAGGCGTTGGATAGGGGGAGGTCCTGGGGTCGAGCCTACGAGCCTCCCCTTTTGGGTTATTGTTATAACAATGTATATATATATGGATTGGAATTTCATTAAGTTTGGAGCGTTGTTTGGATTCGCCGGAGATTGTAGTTTGGCCGCCATATTTGGCGAGGCTCTGCCAGACTTGGCAGGCCCATTTCTTTTTATTTTTGAAAATCCGATTTCAGGCCCTCATTGGGAATTTTCCCACTACCACGTGTCATCCCATGACTGGGCCATGTGGCAACCAACCATTGGCCCACACGAACCACTTGCACAGTCATCCTCCATGTCAGCCTGCCACGTCCCATATGGTCTGCCACATGGTTGTATGGACTGCCATGTGGCGCTTTTTCATTGGCCCACGGATTGACCGAAAAATGCCGAAAACGAGTGACGCGTGAAAGCCTCTGGTGCTTCCACGTTACTATGTTGACATCAACATGACATGTGTCACCTTCTGTGTGTGCCACATACACTGTACGAATGCTGACATCATCTATACTGATGTTGACGTCAGCAGTACGGATGATGACTCATCCCTGCTGATTGGGCTAGGTTGACCAAAACTTTGACCGCAAATATATTTTGATTTGTAACTTCGTTAGACAAGTCGTATATGTCGTTGGAATGCTTGTGAAACACTCTTTGCGATGATGTCAATTTCACTAAGTTTTGAGGACTTTGAATTTTTTTCCCTTTCTCTGTCTGCATAGGCCATTCTGATCTTCCTGAGTTGCTTCTGCGAATTTTGAGCTATCCTCAGTCTTCTCTGAATCCTTTTGAATCACCCAATAGACTCAGATCTTGTCTATTTAAAAATTATCCAAAATAAAACTTTCTTTGTAGATTAATCCAATAAAAGAAATTACACATAACATAACTTGGTTTCCATTAAAAAAAATTACAGCAGCACAACGATGCTTTGTTGCATAAAAAACACTACAACAATTTGAGCACGTATGAGACAAAAATAAAAAATAGTTGAATGAGAGAAGCATTCAATTCTTTCATCTTATTAGATAGCAACACAACTGACTTTAAACAATCACACAACAGCTGCGTTGAGGACCAATGTATCCATTAAGGGAAAAAGAAATGTGGCTAACAAACGAAACACTTTATAAATTTAGTTTTACATCTAGAGTTTAGAAACAATCTAGATGCCCATTGAATGCCTAAAAACTAGGCATCCATTTTCAGAATTTGGGAGCTAAATGTTGTATGAAACTTCAAGAATGGAACTTTAAACAAGAACGGAGAATTTGAATAAGTTCAACGTTCTTGGGCTTTGTATCTTGGGATCATGTTCTCGAGTTTTCAAAGCCATAAGAATATTGTGCTTTCAAGAAGGAAATTGTTTCTAGAGTATCGTAGTTTGAGACTTGGCTCTTGGATTTTCCAAAGATTTGATGATCAAGAAAACTCCGCGAAGGGAGTTCTAAGTAACAATAAAGGTTCTAAGTCCTTAGATTTCGAAATTTATGAGAACAATAGGTAGCCAAGAACTCAGAAAAGAAACTGTGGGAAATGACTAAAGCTAGAAAATTTTCTAGTATCAATACTCAAAGCTAGTTTGGGATCTAGTTCTCAAATTTTCTAGAGGAAAAATCAAGTTTTCTGGAGGAAAAGGATGTTATTAAATCTCGAGAAAGATATTTTGAGAAAAGAAAAGTTGATAAAACATTGGAGTTTCGGTTGCAGTTCTTGGACATTAACTCAGAGAATTAAATGAGCTTTGAAAGCTCAGGCGGCTCCACATTTCACTAGATCATAGCTTTAAATGAGTATTGATAGCTCAGGTTGCTCCATGGTCATTTCCAACCTGCCCTCCCCACTATGGACCTATTGTATTTATTGACCAGGACGATAACACTATTGTATTTATTGACAAGGACGATAACGTTAAATGCTATGGCTAGGTGTAACTTAAAAAAAACATTTTTATTTTTAAATTAATATTTCTTCTGACGATTTCAATTAAAATGAGATAAAAATTGTCATGTCACTATTTTCAACTAGTTGAATATTACTATTTTTAAATATTATAAATAAATAAAAAAATAAAAAAATAAAAATTAATAAAGAAAAATCTACAAACTTTATAAAACATTATAAAAATAAAAAATAAATACAATAGTCAAAGCTAATTGAATCCTAATCGATTATCATATATCCTAACTATCGACATGTATAATAACAAGTGAAAATAACAGTAAAATGCCTATACCTGCTTCTTAGAAAAAAATAAAAATATGGAGTACTTGTATGTAGTCCAAAGAAAAAGAAAAAACTTAAAGTAATTATGTAACACTTAATGTATTACTTATGCATTGCGTAAATGTTAAACAAAAGTGGTGGCAGTGGCTACTATGTGGCTTTAAAAGTTGAAGTAGAATTGGATAGATCTAGGCATTAGTCACTTGGGAACCTACAACATATTAGACTCATTTGGACACATTTGAGTTTTTAGATAGCATTCTTGGAAAGGTAGAGGATTTATGCGAAAATTATTCAATTAAATTGGTCATTTGGTACGAAAACTCTATGAAAATAATCCAATAAATTTGGTAGGAAAACTCTACAAAAATAATCCAATTTTAATGAAATTGTTTGCCTTCTTTAAGAAATTCCCATCAAAATTTCCTACTTGATGGTTGTTCGTTTGAAAATATACATGGATTAGTTGTATCGGTTTGTTAAGTTATGAATGAAATATTGGTAACAATTTTGTATATCATTATACAAAATATAAGGAATTTAGGAAGGTTCTTTGCAATCCAATATATTTTGAATGAGATATTGAATTTTGTTGAGACATATTTTAATAACTTTTATACCTATAGGTTCTCCAAGTGAAGCATGATCATTAGGGTAGGTTGGCATCTACTTACAGTGTATTTAATTTTGAAAATTGAAGAATTTTAAAATTTAAAGTTGCTCTAGTTTCAATATTTGAAAGATGTTAAAATTGGATGTACTTCTAATATGTTTTAGTAATTTGTTGGTATTATTATAAATTTTATGATATATTCATATTCTTAAAAAATTTAGATTAAAGTAAAAAGTAATTCTTTATCTTTCTTAAGATTAGATAAATCAAAATTGATTTTAGTTGATGTTATGAGTCATTATCATCATAGTATGTATTTTTTAAAATTAATCTATATAATATTAATTTAAAAAAAATAGTGTAGATTGATATTATAAATCTTTTTTTTTAAGTTAATTTTGACATGTAAATTTTTAAATTAATATAATAATGTTCATATCAACTATATCATTCATATTAATGATAATTTTATATTTTGTAAATAATCTTAAATGATTTCATATGCAAGATATTATAAAACATTGATATAATAAATTTTGATTTGCCCATACTTTTATAGCTAAAATGAAAATATTTAGTTCTTATAAACATATAGGGTTAAGACACCCTAAAACAAAGTAAGTTTTATCTCCTAAAGTACCATAGAGCCCAAGCTTCATCCATTTGATTTCTATTATATCTATGATTTAAGCCTAGGGTTTAAAAAAATATAACATATATTAAGCTAACATGATATATGCAACTCCCTCATTTTGATTTCTATTATATATTATTTATACATAATATATATATATATATATATATATATATATATATATATATATATATATATATATATATATATATATATTTAAAACCTTATGTATAAATAATATATCTAAACCTAGGTTTTTAAAAAGATACTATATATTCAAGCTAACATGATATATACATGGAAAACAAATCTATTAGAGTTATATCAGTTTGTCAAAAGAGTAAATGGGTATCAAACATGGTTCACATATATCTCTCCAATGCATGAAAAACGCATCCTTGCAATGTGTTAGTGGCTTTGGATTTAAACCAATTATTTGAAGAGACAAAAACTAGAAATTTATATTTTTATCGTTGTCAAAAACTAATTAGTAAGCAAACATCTGGTTGTCATTTTCTAAGAACATTATTGTTACACATAGTTGAATATATTTTTATTAAACTAATCACGAAACAACCATTTGTTTTTCATTTTCAAAAGGAACAAACATATTTACCAATTGCACCCCATTACGGTGACACTTGTTATTATTATTATTTTGGTGTAACTAAGAGGGGAGGTTTCATTGACTTAACAAGTGTGGACGATGACTCTTGAGCTACAATTGATGAGTCAATAAGGATACTAAACCCCTTTCCTGTCTTTTTCAATCATGAACACAATCAGGAGCTGATGAAAGAGGTTGGAAAAATAAGAATTGCATCAGATATTACAAAGCTTACAAAAAGGATTAAAGTTTAAGGCTAATGGCCTTTATGTGGAATTCTTTTTATACTATTATGGATTAAAGAAGAACACTTAAGAAGGATGGTGGAGGCTACAAGAGCCACAAGTAATATGCTTGGAGCTTACAACACAACCTTTATAGCATTGATTCCTAAAGAGGATAATCCTACAACCTTTAAAACTTTTAGGTCAATTTTTTTATACAATCATATATAAAGTTATTGATAGATGATTGAAAAGTGTTTTATCAAAACCAATCTCTAGAGAACAGTTTGGGTTTCTATGTTATATGTTAATATAACATATAAATCTTTACTATTGTATGCCACCAACTTTGTGATATCTCAATTAATGCTTAATAATTCAAAGGTTAACATAAACATATTTTAATACAATACAACATAATTTTCTATAATAAACAATAACTATGACACTGAAAATATATCAAAACCAAATCTTATGCTTGTACGTCTATTTCATGTATTTTCAATATGGTGGTTGTAAATGGTTTTTAACTTTTCATATCCAACATAATTATAAAATGAAGGGAAAATATAATAATCGTCCATTATAGATACCCATAATAAAAAGAGGCATCCACAATATAAATGTCCAAACAAATCATTTACATGAAATTAGTGTTTGTTGTCTTTATACGAACCGCCAATCCCCATCCAACACATCTGGGTAAAAAAAACTTAGTTGTAATGTTTTGGGAAAACATAAGGTCCTTACTTTCAACCACATTTTTTTAGAGTTAATACATATTATCCCACTGTCATGATCTTGCTTCACATTTATTTGGTCGAAGGTATCCCACCACTTGAAACAAAAAATAACACATTGAAATGATGAAAAATCCACTTGCATGATCTCTTCTATCTCTCCAATGTAACCTAACTTCCCCTCTACTGGGTTTTCATTACATTGGCTAGCACGACTAGATTGGTTGAACTCGACCTCCACTCCACAATCTTGTGTGATGTGGCCTTCATCAACATACTCAATGCAAAAATGATGTCCATATGCCCACATAGATGGGAAGCCTATGTGGGTCCTTTCTTCCTGGTTTACATCAATGAAGCTGGTGTCACTAAGCTGGCTACATTACAGGGACATCCGCTCAAGATACTTGTCAATGGAAGTAGGTTGAAGGTGTACTATGGCTTGCGGGGGTCACCTATCATTTAGCAACATTTCTCCAACCTGGAGTTATGTAGGGTAGGTTTAGCGTAGGATGTATAGTAGGTAGAAGAGTACATAGTCGACATAATTCACCTTTTTGGTAGCAAAACATACACTCCGTTCACACAGGCGGACTAGATATATTGACAACTTTGTAGATTCCCAAGATTTCCAATTTGGGTTGAAGTTATGGCCTACGTACAAGGTATTGGCTCTGGCAAGGAATTCACATGGGACTAGGCTGAGCTACATGGTGCTACATTACATTGAAGGGTCAAGCAATCTAGTTCATCTAGATCACACATAGCCCTGTCACATGTTTAGTTATGATGTCAAATTCCAAAAGGCATATCACCAGTACAGTGGATCTTAATTGTTATCTAATCACTGATAGGGCTTCATCGGAGCCACAGGGTCTTCACTTAGTGAACCTGTGACATAGCACCTGTGTTAGTGGGATATTAAAGAACACCCCTAATTTCACTAGATATTGATAAATACCTCAAAAAATACTTTTGTTGAACCCCCCTCCCAATACATCTTTCCAATAAAATAAACCATTATGTTTACTAGAAACCCCTTTTTATACCCCCCAATATGTATAAACCCCTCGATACCCCACCCCTACCCAATACCTACAATCTGTTGGCTTTATTTTTCACAATTTAAAAAACCCCTTTATGAATGAATGTGATAAGATATTGGTCAACAAGGTGAAGCCCCCGTGGTCAGAGCTCCTTAATTCTTCTTTGATCATTCACATCCATCAATGCCTTGTCTAATTATGGCTTGCACTTTCTACCATTCTCCACTCTATATATACCCATTCCCTCCCAACCACCAGTTGAAGAGATCCTCCACGTCCCATTCTCTCTCACCCCCGCCCGTTCTCTTTCTGCTTCCTACTATCCCTCCATTCTTCAATGATATTACCATATCCCATTTAAGGTCCCCTTTCATGGATCATCTTAGAAGACGTTCTGGGATGTGTAATTCCTAGTCCGACTAGGCAGCCATAGAGCCCACATTCGAATTCTCATGAAGATTTTCGATTCAAATTCAGCTGCTAGGACCAAGTCCCACCCTCTTATTCACCAGCAAGACACAATATATCACCACATAGTTCCCTGAACTATGCTTTGAAGCTACGACAATATGCCAACTCTCTAATCCCAAAGTAGGCTAGCCTATCGCCATGGATAATCACCAGATAACCCAAGGTTGTGGGATATCCTCTCCACTTGGCTAGGAGGTCCATGTCTTTCATCCTCTACTATTGGATCAACGAGACAGGAGGATGACAATAGTCTCTCCTGATGGATATCTTTCTTGGTATCTACTTCTCGTAGATCAATGAGTAACTGGGCCAAGTTCTAGTTGTATTGCTTGGTTCATTTATGGGGTTAGGTTCTAGATGATGCACTTCAAAAATATCTCTCACTCAACCTACCGAAACCCTAGAAGAGAGAGAGTTCGAGCATTTGGCCAAATGAAGCCCAAATCTATCTTTCACCTTGAGGACTACTCGACTCATTCCAAGACCTCAGTTTGGTTACAACTACAACCTAGACAGGTGACTTGCTCTTACTCAAACTTGGTTGCAACCATAGATTGGTTTGATGCTCCGGTCCTACAATGATGATGGTTTTATCTTACTTAATTCCTGCATCAGTCACTCCAAGAGGAAATTAGCTCGAGGACGAGCCAAATAATAGTGTTGGGGGCCTGTTGGCACCCAAATGTTTTGGTAAAAGATCGTGCACGTGTGTAAATGAAGTTGTGCGTGCCTATTCCAGTTTTTTGCGCACTCAAACAACAACGCTATGGGTGACAAGAGGTGTCTGCACCAGTTCAAGTTTTTCTAATGCATGCCATTTCATCTTCTACCAATGTGTGTTGGTACAAATTTTGTGATGCATGACAAAAATTAAGAAGACATTGTATGTACGCCAGAATCAGGAAAATAATCTTTGGGAAATCTCCTAGAATGATTACTACAGGCAGCATGAGAAATCATGGAGCATTAAGAAGATGAGCTTGAAAGGTAGTTAATATTGTCATGATTTCAAAGAGGATACATGGAATGCATGCAGATTACATAAGTATGTGGGATTGGTAGCCAGAGGAGCAAGTGGGGAAGAATTGAAATTGACAGAGTGCCAAAGCCAAGAAGCTGATAAGACTGAGAAATGATGACAGAAAGAAGGTTGTTGATGGTTATGGGCATTGTTGTTGTTGTTGTTAGTCCAAGTCTTTGAGCTCGCTCTGAGCCTAATTTTGTAATTTATTTGGTTGTAATCCTAAGTCTATCATATCTACAGAGTTTGAAAGAAAGTGCATGGCACTATGTAATGTAACACTGGGAAACTGTATAAGAGAGTAGGGATCTGTTGTTGTCAATTGCTAAGTTGCTTATTGTATGCCTATGAATGGTTGAATAAAGATAATAAAGGTGTAGTGATTCTGATCATATGATGTGTTGATCATGTGTCAATTGAATGTGTGTTGTTGTTGTTATATATTGTTAGTTGTTAAGTAGTTTGCAATGGATTATATGAATGCAAACCCGGATGGATTTTTGAGTAATTAGTCCTTCATCACCGACACAAGACCATATTGTCTTTGTGATTCTCATGGCATCTCGGGTGAGACCTTCTTCAGTCTATGACTGAGGATTGATATGCCAACGCCTTGGGGATTTTGTTGGTCAACTCTAGATGAACCCTAGGTCTTCAACCCCCTAGTGTTAAGAAGGACGCCAAAAAATGTGAATGAGACAAAAATTTGATAACACATTAATGCAATCATTATATCAAAACACAATAACAAAAATATAAAAAAACAATTTTATTATAAAAAATATTTGATTTTGAGATGATTAATTGAAAATTTGTAAAAAATAAATTAATTAAAACATATACATATCGGTGCACTTTATTCTTTTGAACTCACTAAATGGTGTGTATCATTAAATAGGCAGTGGTGCATTGACATGAATCACATGCACCAGTGCCTATTAATTACATTGAAACATCGGTACTAAAAATTGTGAAAAAACACTATTACTTTAAACGACATAACAAAATATTATATTTTTTGTTTCAAAATATTATGGTGTGTGTGATTACAATATACATCTCTGCTTTACCTATAACATACACATAATCCCTTTAAATATAGTATACACACTAGTGCTTAGTAACAAAGAGTGGCGCCAACATTTCACCTCAAATGTTCCAAATTTCACAACCCTTCAGTGCACATGGTAATACAAGCACCAATGCGTACGAACTATAAAAGCATTGGTGTGACAGAAAAGAAAAAGAAAGACATGGTTCATATATTTATACAAACACCATTGCTTCATACAAAAAATAATATTGATCGGTGCGTACATAAACACAAAAAGCACCAATGCTTGATACAACATAAAATGAAGAACCAGTGCATAATAATTTTAAGAGCACTGATTCTTTTTATTTTTGTGTATCCATCGGTGTAGGTTATTTAATGTTGCATCGATGCATTTTACCAATAAAAGCACCGATAAAAAAACCTCCACCTGCCCAAAGTTTTTTAGTTATATGGAACATCCGTTAAAACCTCCACTAAAACCTTTGCTTTGAATAATGGAGGTATTTTTGAAAATATTGCCAAATCTTGTAACACTAAAAACCTCCACTACAAAGAATTCTCCTTGTAGTGACCCTAAAGTTGTTTGAAGGAAATGAGACTTTACCTCTTAAATGTGTTGTACATGAACTAAATATATTAAATGCTTACCACATAATCAAGATAAACAAAACATTCATGAGAGAAAAGAAGATGCAATCAACAAAGATATCCCATGGGCATACATTGATGGTACCTCGTAGGGAATCCCTCCTAAGGGATGATCATGGGGAATTTTGTATTTATGTTCAAATTTTCGCATTTCTTTCAAAGAAGGGATAGGGAAGGAAACTAATAATTATTATGAATTGATGGCACTCAAATTAGTTATGAGGTTGCCCCAAGAGTTTGGTGTATCACAAATTCAAATATTTGGTGACTTAGTCCAGGTTATTCAATGGTTGTGCAAGGAAACAACACTGAGCAATTTCACTTTACATCTATTTTATGTCAGATGTGAAATATCTATTGACATGTTTCTCATATATACATGGACAAGAACATGGTAGTGAATGGACTATCAAAAGATGGATTAGGACTAGATCGAGGAACCTGGATTATATCCATACTCTAGGATGGGCACACAACTAAATATACTCATGAAACTTTTCTCCAATGATATACTACTACAAACTTTTGGTTAAGATAGAGGACAATTTTAGGTATTAATTTGAATGATGTATTTTTCATTGCTTTTGGTGATGGGAAGCATATGTAATATTCTTGCTCCAATTTTACTATTATGATTAAAGAGGCAAGCATGAAGAGTTGTTTTGTTAAGTGGCGTTAGTGCACTCTTGAATGCCTTTGGCATATGACTATGTAATTTTGTTCATATTTAATAAAATTACAAAAACATTTCAGTGGAAAAAATAAATATACATGGTTTTTTGCTTCCATGGTGTGAAACTGATTGAATGCTAGTGCAGTAAAATTTCATAGTTGCGTTTATGGATACATGGTTTTTTGCTCCCATGATGTGAAATTAACTGATTATTAGTAGGTTGTAAATTAGACTGATACTAATCATCAAAATCATCAATGTTTAAATATTATAAAAAAATTAATTATAAGAAAATAATAATAATTAAATTAATAATTGATTATCATTATAATAATAATTAAATAATCAATAATAATTATTAAAAACAAAAATAATTAATAACAATCACATCACAATTTAAACCTTAACATGATGCAATTTTGATGCTAATGTGACACAATATGATTGTATACAACATGCAATTGACACAAAATTATGTGAATTTGTACATAAATATGATGTTACAATGAAACAATCTTGATAAAACATAATATAATCATGATGCTAATAGGACACACAATTTGTGGATTTTGATGTCAGAACATCACAAATATGACTCTCACATGATGCAAAGTTTATATAAGATGACACAAGTATGACTCTAACAAGACACAAAAGCCTTGGATTTCGATGCCACTATGATGCAAAGAAGATGCCCATGCATACAATATTGACCAAAAAAATGATAGAGAACAATGCTAATAAGACACAAAAGCACAAGCTTCATGAAAAACTTATGCAAAATTGATAGTAAAAGGTGCTTTTTTGAAAATTTGCAATGCAAAACAATGTAAAAGGACTCTCTGCAAGATCCATTATGTTGGTAAATGACGCTAGAAATAGCACGCATAGAAAAGACTATTCTATAAATAGATGCAATGATGTAAACTTGACTTTAAACATAATGCCCCCTTATTGCATCATGTTTGGTGTCATCCAAACTTAAAATTTTCTCCAAAAACTTATAGTACACGATGACACAACTGATGATGCCAAAGTAGTGTATTGTAGTAGTGGTAGGGTATAATTTTCCTTCAAGTGGTATATACACATAATGACTAGGTTATTTGTGGACAATGAATAAGTCTTGAGGTATAGCGAAGGTTAGGGGAGGACAAGAAGGGCCTTGTACCATAAATTAAGCTTCTTGGGCTAAGTCACCATGATTTCATCCTTGAATCACGACATAGGATATATGGTAGCTTTAACCTAATAGAAGGATACAATTGCCATGATTAAACCACATCACATGCCCTAGATAGGAATATGTCTCAAGAACATACCAAGAATGGTTCTCTAGACCATGGTCAAGGTTATTTTTCCTTTGAGTGGGGATATAGGCATTGTGCATAGGTGTCATGTGTATGTTTTATGCACTGAAATGAGTCTCAAGGCCTAAACATAGTCATGGATGAAATAAGGGACTTAATCTCTAAGTGATCCTTCCCAAGCCCAAGCACTATGGAAAACGGAGGAAAGAATTTGGGCCTTAGACCCTAAACATAGTTTCTTGGGCTTGATCACCATGAAATGTTGGATCATGTTGTCATCGATGCCAAAGGATTGATGTCAAAGGAACAATGTCTTGTCATAGTATATTGATGTAGTGATTGATGGATCATGTATTGACCTTGATGTCAATGGATTGGTGTCAAGATGAGTCATAGTCGTATACATAGATGAAGATGGATCAATGAGTTGTCATTAATATATGATGCATAGTTGGATTGATGTAAATATGACTCATTATTGTATTGTCATGGTTGTACAAATGGATGAACTCCAAAGTGGTCCCCTTATGGTGAAAGCCCTCACGGGAAGACGCTTTGCGGTGAACTCCAAAGTGGTTATTGTCTTGTCATGGTTGTACAAATGGATGAACTCCAAAGTGGTCCTCTTATGGTTAAATCCCTCATGGGAAGACGCTTTGCAGTGAACTCCAAAGTGGTCCCCTTATGGTGAAAACCCTCACGGGAAGACGCTTTGCAGTTGAGTTATCCTAGAATTATGGTTAGAGAACCCATGCTTAATTATTGAATAATGAGATTAAAAACAGTGAATTTTTCAGTGAAACTATCCCAAATGGATAGTGCTTGTCAAGTCATTTTTGTTGGTATGTGGAACGACACATAACTCCTCACGGTTTGAGAGTTATGGCCTTGCGAAGCTAAAGGACCCTCATATGTTGGCTTGAAGCCCCAAAAGGTCAAAGAAGTCAAAGTGCTTGCATTGAAGAAATTATTTAAATAATAAAGTGAAGTGACAAAGTCAAAGAGGATTATTTAAAGTGAAGTGACAAAGTCAAGGAGGATTATTTAAATAATAAAGTGAAGTGAGAAAGTCAAAAAGATTATTTAAATAATAAAGTGAAGTGACAAAATCAAAGAGGATTATTTAAATAATAAAGTGAACTGACAAAGTCAAAGAGGATTATTTAAAGTGAAGTGACAAAGTCAAGGAGGATTATTTAAATAATAAAGTGAAGTGACAAAGTAAAAAATGATTATTTAAATAATAAAGTGAAGTGACAAAATCAAAGAGGATTATTTAAATAATAAATTGAAGTGACAAAGTCAAGGAGGATTATTTAAATAATAAAGTAAATGGAGAAATTTCTAATTATGGAAAGTGGTTATAAGAAGGTTAACTCTAAAATGAGGAAAATGGTTTAAGTGGTCAAGTGGCTATTTGATACATGGACAAGTGGCAATTTGGGCAAAGTTGGGCATAGGTGATTATGTGGACAAAATGGCTACGTGGACAAAGTGGCCTAGAATATGCTTCTAAGGAAGCTACTTGGAGAGTATAAATAAGAAGCAAGGGTCTCTTGTGAAAATCATCTCTTGAGAATATATTGAAGATCTATTCTGAGAGAGAGATTGACTGGAGGATCTCATGGATGCATCAAAGTTTCTGTAAGTTTGAGATCATGACGATGAAAGTTTTGGAAGTTCAAAAACCCTAGTTTCTGAAGGAGTACGTGAGAAGCAGTGGGCTAGAGAGTGTACATACGCAGGCTACATTGAGGCAGGATGCATACACATGTGGGATGAAGGAAGGTAGAGTGCGTACAATTGGATGAAGTCATGAAGACTTGAGTGTGAGATGGTGCCAAGTTCTTGAAGTCTGAAGCAAGTTCCATATCTGCATTCTATGGGCTCAGATCTACCATAGAAACTCTGGTATGGTTACATTGTTGTCTTGATGGATACTCTTTCTTATTTTATGGTGAATGCTTAAGGAATTCTTGGTATGGTTGTTGTGATGTGGTTATGTTGGTTGATTGATAGAGTGAACAACACTCTTATGGTTTAGTACTGATATGATTTCCATAGTATATTGGTTTCTTATACATGATTTAGTAGCATTCATATTGTATGGTTGATGAGCATGAGTAATTTGTTGGAGAGCATAGATGTGTTGTGATTGGTTATGGTTCAGATTAGACAGTGAAATATAGAAGTGGATGTGACTGAAGGCTACAGAGGATCTAAGTTTTTCATGGAGATAAAACCTTAATCATTCAGAAGGAATACACAGGCTGTAGTACAGACATGCCACGTACATACGCGAGTTGTACTATTGGTAGGGCGCGTACATACACGTGTTGCACTACTGACAGGTCACGTACATGCTGACATATTAGTATCCATTGAGGATTGATTCCTCTTCTTAGTTGGTGATGAGTTGTGTAAGTTGAGTCTTTCATTATAGAGATGGTGCTCTTGTGGAGTTGTAAATCTATTCAATTGTTGTTGATAACCCAAGAATTGTAGTCCGTATTAAAAAGAAAATTGTACATACATCTTGTGTTCTTTGTGTTCCTTATGGTGATGAATTATTGATGATATTTGTTGTTGGTATATGTTGTTGATGTATGTTCACATTTAACTGGTTATAAATGACAACAATAAGTAATGAGTAAATGGTGATTGCTAACTAGGGAGTTTTTGTGAAGGGGAAGTTTTAAAAATAGCCCTACACTGATTCACCCCCCCCTCTTAGTGTGGTCGGTGTGTCCAACAATTGGTATCATAGCGGGCCTTCACTATAAGGCTTAACAAGATTGGAGGAGATCCATGGATGCACAAATGGATGATGAAGTTCCAATCCTTGATGAGGAAAATTATTCTACATGGAGAATAGAAATGAAAGTGCATTTGAAGGAAATAGGAGCGGGTGTTTGGAAATCAGCGAATGGTGGATCAATTCCTTTGAAGAAAAAGTCAAAGTTTGTGTATCAAAGAGAAGAAAAGAAGACTGATGCATTGGCTCTCAAGACCATTCTTAGTGGACTCTCAAGTTCTATCAAAGAGAGCATGGGACAATGCACTTCCACCAAGGATCTATGGCTAAATCTAGAGGAGACATACAAAAGAAAAAATGAAGATCTTAAAGACAACTCCATCAAGAACAATAAAGGTAAAGAATCTCAAAAATCCTCTATTTGCAATGATTCTAAATGTGATGATGTTGGAAAAAAGGAATACCTTGAAGACACTTCTATCAAGATCAATGAAGGTGAAGAATCTCCAAAAACCCCTGATTGCAATATTTCAAAATGTGATGATGAATATTTCTCTACATGCGAAGAAGAAAATCTAGAGATATTATGTGTAAAATTAAAATATAGTTATCCCATGGAAGAAGTAGAAGAAGAACAATCCAAGCTTAAAAGGAAAGTTGAATGGGGTCTATTTGAATACAACTATGAACATTGTTACATAGAATATAGCTATCTTTCCAAGAACACTAAAAGGTTTCTTAAAAAGAATCAAAGGCATATATTGAAGTTAAAGGAAATGCTCAAGGAACAAGAAGAAAGTAAAAAGACTCAATTAGAAGAAAAATAATAAGATATCAAAAGACTAAAGAATGAAATAGAAGAGAATAAGAAGATAGATAATGAGATTAACAAAAGTCTTGAATTTAATGTCCATCTCAAGACCCAAATTGAAGAAGACAAAAGGGTAGAGGAATTACTAAAGAATCAAGTAAATGAAAAGGAAGAGTCATGTCATAAGTTGGAAGCTGAAGTTGTTGATCTTAGAAAGAAAGTAGAGAAGTCAAATAAATTCTTGAATAACTCAACAATCTTTAACAAGATCTTGGATAGTCAAAGATCACCAAATGATAAATCAGGTCTTGGATACAAGAAAGAAGCTACACATGCTGAAGAACACTTCAAAGAAGCATGAGGTAAGTCCCTCACTCTCAAAGGATGGAAATAATGTTGCAAGTCAATCATCTACACAAAGCAAGGAATGTTTCAAAAGAAAAAAGCAAGGAAGACATCAAGAAGCCATCTTTACACCTCAAAGAACAGAGACACCTTCAAGATGGAAACCAAAGAAAAGGTATGAAAATGTTTTTCATAGTCAATGTTACTCATGTAATGAATATCATCACAAATATTTGGAATGCAGATATTATGCAAGGAAATATAGTGAAAGATTTCATAACACCCTAAGGTGTTGGAGATGTAATCAAGTAGGACATATTGCTTCTCATTGTCACACCATGAGATGTTAGAGATGTAGTGGATTTGACCACAAATCCCAGGATTGTTGGAACACAAGAAGAAAGTCCATGATGAGGAATTCATATAGCATGACTAGAAGAAGGCATGAAGTTACGAAGGAAGACATTTTTTAAAATATGGAAGATCAAAGATCAAGTTCTGAAAAACTGGGACACCTTGAGCAGTGGGTAAAGAAAATTGAACAGTCACAATAGAATGGAAGCCTTAAGGGAAGCTCAAGTTTGTCATCTTCATAAGAATACGTGGGTTACAATGGTAACCATCATGTATATACACAAGATGACCTATGAATAGGTCGCGTACATTTGCGAGCTCTCTATGCAACAGGTCATGTATATGTGGTAAAAAGCCTTGGGAAAAGGGATATGCATATGAGTTGTAGCATGGTATGATGGTATAACTCTTTGTTGCAAGGTCTGACATGTTTGTTGTAGGTTTTCATGATTACATGTTGGCATACATAATTGTTGTATGTATGGTGGTGATATATGGTTGAGTGTTGAAATACTATCTTAGATGCATGGTACTAACCCTAGAGTGTGGATTGAGACACTTCTTTGTTCAGGAACAATGTTGGTTGTGACAGTGAAGTTATGGTACTTTGCTTATGAGATATATCATGATGATGCTAGCTAGAGATGTCATTGATTTATTGAGGCACACTTCTAGTACATGTATTATTGGATGCTTAGTATTTGTTGTAGTGAATGGTGGTTGAGGTTGATATGTTAGGATACATGGTTGATACATATTTGAGCTCCATTGATATATCTTATGATGTATTGTGAGACGCATATTTTTTGGATATCTTGGTGCATGCATTTGGCATGAGGATGGGCTACATAGTGGGACATGTAGTTGATGAGTTGATGAGGTGGTCATATTGTACATCATTGATGAGTCATAGCTTGATCTATAGTTGATGCATGATTGATACACCTTTTGGTACATTGTTAGAGGCACCTACTAGCAATATGATTGGCATGTGTTGTATGGTGGATATGGCATACATGCACAAGGACAGATCTTGATTGTAGCTTATCTTTTATTGGTATTGGTGCATGGTTGATGCACTTTCCTAGTACAAGTGGTGATACATGTTTGGTGCACTTGTTGATGTATGGATGATATAGTTAAAACGCTTCATTGATTAAGATACATGATTGTGGCACTTGGTTCTTGGTAGAGGCACATCATGAATGATATGACACTTGTTTGAGGCACATGGTTGGCATGTTAGTAGTGGCATGTGGTTGATGCACTCCATTGATGATATATTCTGGCATATGATATGGTATTGATGTACATGGTTGATGTACATGGGTATTGCGCATGGTTGGCACAAGATGTACTTGGTTGATGTTTTGTTCATGATTCTCTATTCATTGTTGACATATTGTTTTCTTCATAATGTATGGTATGGCACGGGTTTGATGCATCGACAGGTCTAAGGATCGTCATAAAAAGAGAAATTGATCTATTGCAGCAGAAGCATATTGCAGTGGTAGCATATTGTTCATATTGTAGATAAGATAGGGGGAGACATACCCATAGGGGGAGTCATTCTTCTTCCGATGATTCTAGGAGGAGAGATTGATTAGATGCAAAGATAAATACTTGAAAAAAAGACCTATACTTGGAGAAAGAGCACAGAGGCATAGTTCCAGGGGGAGCGATGGTCACAAGGGGAGCATGAGCTATATATATTTAGCATTACATCAGAGTGATATCCCTTGTTCAAAAGGGGAGAGATTATTCCGAGGAATATCAAAGACATTCAGACAGAGGGAGCATCCCTAAGGAGAGTTTAGGCAGGGGGAGCAGCCCCAAGGGGAGAATGACCCTTTTCCATTGATGTCAAAGGGGGAGAGATAGTCACATTGATGTGATTGAGATACCTATTGATGTAGAGCAATGCCTTGTCTACATGTTGCCATCAATGATTGGTGTTGACATCAATGTTGGAATTGTCATCAATTTCAAAGGGGGAGATTGTTGGATCATGTTGTCATTGATGCCAAAGGATTGATGTCAAAGGAATAATGTCTTGTCATAGTATATTGATGTAGTGATTGATGGATCATGTATTGACCTTGATGTCAATGGATTGATGTCAAGAGGAGTCATAGTTGTATGCACAGATGAAGATGGATCAATGAGTTTTCATTGATATATGATGTATAGTTGGATTGATGTAAAATTGACTTATTATTGTATTGGCATGGTTGTACAAATGGATGAACTCCAAAGTGGTCCCCTTATGGTGAAATCCCTCACGGGAAGATGCTTTGAGATTAACTCCAAAGTGGTTATTGTTTTTTCATGGTTGTACAAATGGATGAACTCTAGAGTGATCCCCTTATGGTGAAAGCCCTTACGAGAAGACGATTTGCGGTGAACTCCAAAGTGGTCCCCTTATGGTGAAAGCCCTCACGGGAAGACTCTTTGTGGTTGAGTTATCCTAGAAGTATGGTTAGAGAACCCATGCTTAATTATGGAATAATGAGATGAATATCAGTGAATTTATTAGTGAAACTATCCCAGATGGATAGTTCTTGTTAATCCATTTCCGGTGGTATGTGGAACATCACATAACTCCTCACAATTTGAGAGTTATGGCCTTACGAAGTTGAAGGACCCTCATATGTTGGCTTGAAGCCCCAAAATGTCAAAGAAGTCAAAGTGTTTGCAAATAATAAATTATTTAAATAATAAAGTGAAGTGACAAAGTCAAAGAGGATTATTTAAAGTGAAGTGACAAAGTCAAGGAGGATTATTTAAATAATAAAGTGAAGTGACAAAGTCAAGGAGGATTATTTAAATAATAAAGTGAAGTGACAAAGTAAAAAAAGATTATTTGAATAATAAAGTGAAGTGACAAAATAAAAGAGGATTGTTTAAATAATAAAGTGAAGTGACAAAGTCAAAGAGGATTATTTAATGTGAAGTGACAGAGTCGAGGAGGATTATTTAAATAATAAAGTGAAGTGACAAAGTCAAAAAGGATTATTTAAATAATAAAGTGAAGTGACAAAATCAAAGAGGATTATTTAAATAATAAACTGAAGTGGCAAAGTCAAGGAGGATTATTTAAATAATAAATTAAATGAAAAACTTTCTAATTATGGAAAGTGGTTATAAGAAGGTTAACCCTAAAATCAAGAAAATGGGTTAAGTGGTCAAGCGACTATTTGATACATGGACAAGTGGTAATTTGGGCAAAGTTGGACATAGGTGACTATGTGGATAGAATGGCTATGTGGACAAAGTGGCCTAGAAGATGCTTCTAAGGAAGCTACTTGGATAGTATAAATAAGAAGCAAGGGTCTCTTGTGAAAATCATCTCTTGAGCATATATTGAAGATCTATTCTAAGAGAGAGATTGACTGGAGGATCTCATGGACGCATCAAAGTTTTCGTAAGTTTGAGATCATGAAGACGAAAGTTTCAGAAGTTCAGAAACCCTAGTTTCTGAAGGAGTACACAAGAAATAGTGGGCCAGCGCGCATACATACGCAGGCTACAGTGAGGCAAGATGCGTACACATGCAGGCTGAAGGAAGGTAGAGCGCGTACAGTTGGATGAATTCATGAAGACTTGAGTGTGAGTTGGTGCCAAGTTCTTGAAGTCTGAAGCAAGTTCCATATCTGCATTCTATGGGCTCAGATCTGCCATAGAAACTATGGTATGGTTACATTGTTTTCTTGATGGATACTCTTTCTTCTTGTATTGTGAATGCTTAAGGCATTCTTGGTATGGATTTTGTGATGTGGTTATGTTGGTTGATTGATAGAGTGAGAAGAACTCTTGTGGTTTAGTACTGATATGATTGCCATAGTATACTGGTTGCTTATACATGATTTAGTAGCATTCATATTGTTGGTTGAGGAGCATGAGTAAGTTGTTGGAGAGCATAGATGTGTTGTGATTAGTTATGGTTCAGATTGGACAATGAAGGACAAAAGTGGATGTGATTGAAGGCTGCAAAGGATCTGAGTTTTTCATTGAAAGAAAACCCTAATCGTTAAGAAGGAATACACAGGTTGTAGTATAGGCAGGCCGCGTGCATACGCGAGTTGTACTACTTGTAGGGATCGTACATACGCGTTTCACACTACTGACAGGTCACGCACATTTTGACAGATTGGTATCTATTGAGGATTGATTCCTCTTCTCAGTTGGTGATGAGTTGTGTAAGATGAGACTTGCATTATAGAGTTGGTGCTCTTGTGGAGTTGTAAATCTATTCAGTTGTTGTTGATAACCCAAGGATTGTAGTCCGTAATAAAAAGAAAATTGTACATACATCTTGTGTTCTTTGTGTTCCTTGTGGTGATGACTTTTTGATGATATTTGTTGCTGGTATATGTTGCCAATGTATGCTCACATTTAACTGGTTATAAATGACAACAATAAGTAATGAGTAAATGGTGATTGCTAACTAAGGAGTTTTTGTGAAGGGGGAGTTTTAAAAATATCCCTACACTAATTCACCCCCCCTTTCAGTGTGGTTAGTGTGTACAACAATTGGTATCAGAGCAGGCCTTCACTATAAGGCTTAACAAGACTGGAGGAGATCCATGGACACACAAATGGATGATGAAGTTCCAATCCTTGATGAGGAAAATGATTCTACATGGAGAATAGAAATGAAAGTGCATTTGAAGGAAATAGGAGCGGGTGTTTGGAAAGAAACTATTGGTGGATCAGTTGCTTTGAAGAACAAGTCAAAGTTTGCAGCTCAAAGAGAAGAAAAGAAGAATGATGCACTGTCTCTCAAGACCATTCTTAGTGGAATCTAAAGTTATATCAAAGAGAGCATGGGAAAATGCACTTCCACCAAGGATATATGGCTAAAGCTAGAGGAGACATACCAAAGCAAAAAGGAAGACCTTAAAGACAACTCCATCAAGAACAATGAAGGTAAAGCATCTCCAAAATCCTCTATTTGCAATGATTCTAAATGTGATGATGTTGGCAAAAAGGAAGACCTCGAAGAAAATTCTATCAAGATCAATGAAGGTAAAGAATCTCCAAAAACCCCTGATTGCAATATTTCAAAATGTGATGATGAATATTTCTCTACAAGGGAAGAAGAAAATCTAGAGATAGTATGTGTAGAATTAAAATATAGTTAATGGAAGAAGTAGAAGAAGAACTATCATAGCTTAAAAGGAAAGTTGAATGGGGTCTATTTGAATACAACTATAACCATTGTTACATAGAATATAGCTATCTTTCTAAGAACACTAAAAGGTTTCTTAAAAAGAATCAAAGGCATATATTGAAGTTAAAGGAAATGTTCAAGGAACAAGAAGAAAGTAACAAGACTCAATTAGAAGAAAAAGAAGAAGAGATCAAAAGAATAAAGAATAAAATAGAAGAGAATAAGAAGCTAGATAATGAGATTAGCAAAAGTCTTGAAGTTAATGTCCATCTGAAGACCCAAATTGAAGAAGCCAAAAGGGTAGAGGAATTACTAAAGAATAAAGTAAATGAAAAGGAAGAGTCATGTCATAAGTTGGAAGCTAAAGTTGTTAATATTAGAATGAAAGTAGATACGTCAAACAAATTCTTGAATAGCTCAAAAATCTTGAATGAGATCGTGGATAGTCAAAGATCACCAAATGATAAATCAAGTCTTGGATAAAGAAACTACACATGTTGAAGCAATCACTTCAAAGAATATGAGGTAAGTCCCTCACTCTCAAAGGATGGAAATAATGTTGCAAGTCAATCATCTACACAAGGCAAGGAAAGTTTCAAAAGAACAAAGCAAGGATAACATCAAGAAGCCATCTTTACACCTCAAAGAAGAGAGACACCTTCAACATGGACACCAAAGAAAAGGTATGAAAATGTTTTTCATGGTCAATGTTATGCATGTAATGAATATGGTCACAAAGCTTTGGAATGCAGATATTATGCAAGAAAATATAGTGAAAGATTTCATAACACCCTAAGGTGTTGGAGATGTAATCAAGTAGGACATATTGCTACTCATTGTCACACTATGAGATGCTACAGATGTAGTGGATTTGGCCACAAATCCAAAGATTGTTGGAACACAAGAAGAAATTCCATGATGAGGAATTCATATAGCATGACTAGAAGAAGGCATGAAGTTAGGAAGGAAGACATTTTTTAAAAGATGGAAGCTCAAAGCTCAAGTTCTGAAAAACTAGGACACCTTCAATAGTGGGTGAATAAAACTGAACAGTCACAACATAATGCCAGCCTTAAGGGAAGCTCAATTTTGTCATCTTCAAAAGCATACGCGGGTTACAATGGTTATAGTCGTGTACATACACAAGCTGACCTATGAATAGGTCAGGTACATAGGTGAACTATCTATGCAGCAGGTCCCATATCTGTGGTAAAACGCCTTGCAAAAGGGGCTATGCATATGAGTTGCAGCATGGTATGATGGTATAACTCTTTATTGCAGGGTCTGACATGTTTGTTGCATGTTTTCATGATTACATGTTGGCATACATAATTGTTGTATGTATGGTGGTGATATATAGTTGAGTGTTGAAAGACTATCTTAGATGCATGGTACTAACCCTAGAGTGTGGATTGGGACACTTTTTTGTTGAGGAACAATGTTGGTTGTGACAGTGAAGTTATGGTACTTTGGTTATGAGATATATCATGATGATGCTAGCTAGAGATGACATTGATCTATTGAGGCACACTTCTAGTACATGTATTATTGGATGCTTAGTATTTTTGGTAGTGAATGGTGGTTGAGGCTAATCTGTTGGGATACATGGATGATACATATTTGAGCTCCATTGATATATCTTATGATGTATTTTGAGATGCATATTTGTTGGATATCTTGGTGCATGCATTTGGCATGAGGATGGGCTACATAGTGTGACATGTAGTTGATGAGTTGATGAGGTGGTCATATTGTACATCATTGATGAGTCATATCTTGATCTATAGTTGATGCATGATTGGTACACCATTTGGTACATTGTTAGAGGCACCTACTAGCAGTATGATTGGAACAAGTTTTATGGTGGATATGGAATACATGCATGAGGACACATCTTGATTGTAGTTTATCTTGTTATGGTATTGGTGCATCATTGATGCACTTGCTTGGTACAAGTGGCGATACATGTTTGGTGCACTTGTTGATGTATGGATGATATAGTTAAAACACTTCATTAATTAAGATACATTATTGTGGAACTTGGTTCTTGGTAGAGGCATATCATGAATGATATGACACTTGTTTGAGGCACATGGTTGGCATGTTGGTAGAGGCATCTGGTTGATGCAATCCATTGTTGATATCTTATGGAATATGATATGGTATTGATGTACATGGGTATTGTGCATGGTTGGCACATGATGTACTTGGTTGATGTTTTGTTCATGATTCTTTATTCATTGTTGACATTTGTTTTTCTTCATAATGTATGGTATGGCACGAGTTTGATGCATGGACAGGTCCAAGGATCATCATAAAAAGAGAAATTGATCTATTGCAGCAGAAGCATATTGCAATGGTAGCATATTGTTCATATTGCAGAGAAGATAGGGGGATACATACCCATAGGGGGAGTCATTCTTCTTCCCATGATTCTAGGAATAGAGATTTATCAGATACAAAGATAAATACTTGAAAAAAAGACCTATACTTGGAGAAAGAGAACAGAGACATAGTTCCAGGGGGAGCGATAGTCACATGGGGAGCATGAGTTATATATCTTCAACAGTACATCAAAGTGATATCCCTTGTTCAAAAGGGGAGATATTATTCAGAGGAATACCAAAATCATTCAGACAGGGGGAGAAACCCCAAGGAGAGTTCAGGTAGGTGGAGCAGCCCCAAGGGGAGAATGACTCTTTGTCATTGATGTCAAAGGGGGAGAGATAGTCACATTGACGTGATTGAGATTCCTATTGATGTAGAGAAATTCCTTGTCTACATGTTGCCATCAATTATTGGTGTTAACATCAATGTTGGTATTGCCATCAATGCGAAAGGGGGAGATTGTTGGATCATGTTGTCATCGATGCCAAAGGATTGATGTCAAATGAACAATGTCTTGTCATAGTATATTGATGTAGTGATTAATGGAATATGTATTGACCTTGATGTCAATGGATTGATGTCAATATGAGTCATAGTCATATGCATTGATGAAGATGGATCAATGAGCTGTCATTGATATATGATGCATAGTTGGATTGATGTAAATATGACTCATTATTGTCTTTTCATGGTTGTACAAATGGATGAACTCCAAATTGGTCCCCTTATGGTGAAAGCCCTCACAGGAAGACACTTTGCAGTGAAATCCAATGTGGTTATTGTCTTGTCATGGCTGTACAAATGTATGAACTCGAAAGTGGTCCTTGTTAAATTTGGCAGCATCGATAGTCATTCTCCAATGAGAGGCCATATGGGCCACCCTGAGGCTAGCCAGGGAGATTTGGAGAATCAACCAGTCTTATGAGGTATTGAAAAAAGCTAGGGGGAATGTACAACCTCTGTGAATCAAACCAAAAGTCAGGACGAATGAGATGATATGTAAGTCTAATGCAAAATTCAGGGGGACTGTACAACCTCTGTGAGCATGGACATTCTAGTGCAAAAGTCAGGGGGAACGTACAACCTCTATGAGCATAGATAGACTAGTGCAAAAGTTAGGGGGAACGTACAACCTTTGTGAGCCTAGTCAAGCCTTGTTATCCATGAGAAAAAGTCAAGGCATCTAGCAAAAGTTTGGTTGAATATAAAATTCCTATGAAATAGAAACAAACGATATTCCTAATATTGCAAATGATATAAATGTATTGATCTAGTGCGTTGGCATGTGTAACATTATCCACCATGAAGAGAATTTTGAATTGCCATGTAATGTTGAGTTGTAACTAAAGTCTTAAGTCTAGTTCTATTTTAGAACTAAAGTGTAATGTTGAGTTGTAACTGAAATCTTAAGTCCAGTTCTATTTTCAAACTAAAGTGTAATGCTAAGTTGTAACTGAAGTCTCAAGTCTAGTTCTATTTTCAAACTAGAGTATACCAGTCTCAAGTCTAATTCGAACTAAAGTATGAAGCTGAATTATGATTAAAGCATGCAAACAAGTTACTATTTCGAGCCTCTCCTCCTCTCCTCTTCAACCTATATAAGCAGAGGTTGATCCCTCTCTTCAACACAATTTTTGATATGCAGGTTAAGGGAGAAGCAATAGAGGAGCATATCGGTGATAAAGAGGCAGCATACCAAAGCAACATATCAGTGTTGTATATCAACAATAGAGGTTGCATATCATAGGAATATATCATCATCATATCAATGTTGTATATATCAACAATAGAGGCATCATATTAGAGGTGTATTTCAGCAAGGTCTCTTAGGTCTTTGTCAGTTCATAGTCATCTTGGAAAGCTCTTTAAGAGTAGAACATTCATGGTGGATATTTGTAAGTGATCATACATCATTAATGCAATAAAGGAATATCATTTGCTGGGGTTTTTCTCCCTGTACAGGTTTTCCCCGGGGTATATGTGTTGTTGATGTGCATGCTTACTTGTCTACATAGTTATTTCTATTCAGTTATGATTTGGTATCGTTGAAGTGTATTAAGCTGGAATCAAAGTGTTGAAGAAAATAAAATAATTAATCTACATAAGAAATCAAGCTCATAATTTAACCGTCCCCTTATGGTGAAAGATCTCATGGAAAGACGCTTTGTGGTGAAATCCAAAGTGGTCCCCTTATGGTGAAAGCCCTCACGGGAAGATGCTTTGCGGTTGAGTTATCTTAGAAGTATAGTTATAGAACCCATGATTAGTTATGGAATAATGAGATGAAGATCAATGAATTTATTAGTGAAACTATCTCAGATGGATAGTGCTTGTCAAGCCATTTCCAGTGGTATGTGGAACGTCACATAACTCTTCACGGTTTGGGAGTTATGGCCTTACGAAGTTGAACGACCCTCATATGTTGGCTAGAAGCCCCAAAAGGTCAAAGAAGTCAAAGTGCTTGCAAAGAAGAAATAATTTAAATAATAAAGTGAAGTGGCAAAGACAAAGATGATTATTTAAAGTGAAGTTACAAAGTCAATGATGATTATTTAAATAATAAAGTGAAGTGACAAAGTCAAAATAATTTATTTAAATAATAAAGTGAAGTGACAAAGTCAAAGAGGATTATTTAAATAATAAAGTGAAGTGACAAAGTCAAAAGGGATTATTTAAAGTGAAGTGACAAAGTCAAGAAGGATTATTTAAATAATAAAGTGAAGTGACAAAGTCAAAAAAGATTATTTAAATAATAAAGTGAAGTGACAAAATCAAAGAGGATTATTTAAATAATAAAGTAAAGTGACAAAGTCAAGGAGGATTATTTAAATACTAAAGTAAATGGATAACTTTCTAATTATGGAAAGTGGTTATAAGAAGGTTAACTCTAAAATGAGGAAAATGGGTTAAGTGGTCAAGTGGCTATTTGATACATGGACAAGTGACAATTTGGGCAAAGTTGGACATAGGTGACTATGTGGAAAAAATGGCTATGTGGACAAAGTGTCCTAGAAGATGCTTTTAAGGAAGCTATTTGGAGAGTATAAATAAGAAATGAGGGTCTCTTGTGAAAATCATCTCTTGAGCATATATTGAAGATCTATTCTGAGAGAGAGATTGACTAGAGGATCTCATGGATGCA
This sequence comes from Picea engelmannii, assembly GCA_009831015.1. Lineage (NCBI taxonomy): Eukaryota > Viridiplantae > Streptophyta > Pinopsida > Pinales > Pinaceae > Picea > Picea engelmannii. The sequence continues at coordinate 645,182 of ML793846.1, forward strand.
TCAAAGTTTTTGTAAGTATGAGATCATGACGACGAAAGCTTCGGAAGTTTAGAAACCCTAGTTTATGAAGGAGTAAGTGAGCAATAGTGGGTCAGAGCGCGTACATATGTGGGATACAGTGAGGCAGGACACGTACACATGCGGGCTGAAGGAAGGCAGAGTGTGTACAGTTGGATGAAGTCATGAAGACTTGAGTGTGAGCTGGTGCCAAGTTCTTGAAGTCTGAAACAAGTTCTAGATCTGCATTCTATGGGTTCAGATCTGCCATAGAAACTCTGGTATGGTTACATTGTTGTCTTGATGGATACTCTTGCTTATTGTATGGTGAATTCTTAAGGCATTCTTGGTATGGTTGTTGTGATGTGGTTAGGTTGGTTGATTGATAGAGTGAGCAACACTCTTATGGTTCAATACTGATATGATTGCTATAGTATATTGGTTGCTTATACATGATTTAGTAACATTCATATTGTATGGTTGAGGAGCATGAGTAAGTTGTTGGAGAGCATAGATGTGTTGTGATTGGTTATGGTTCAGATTTGACAGTGAAAGACAGAAGTGGATGTGACTGAAGACTGTAGAGGATCTGAGTTTTTCATGGAGAGAAAACCCTAATCGTTCAGAAGGAATACACAAGTTGTAGTACAGACAGACCACTTACATACGCAAGTTGTACTACTGGTATGGCACGTAAATATGTGTGATGTACTACTAACAAGTCACGTAGCTGTTGCAGATTGGTATCTATTGAGGATTGATTCCTCTTCTTAGTTGGTGCTGAGTTGTGTAAGTTGAGTCTTGCATTATAGAGCTGGTGATCTTGTGGAGTTGTAACTCTATTCAGTTGTTGTTGATAACCCAAGGATTGTAGTCCGTAGTAAAAATAAAATTGTACATATATCTTGTGTTCTTTGTGTTCCTTGTGGTGATGACTTATTGATAATATTTGTTGCTAGTATATGTTGCTGATGTATGTTCACATTTCACTGGTTATAAATAACAACAATAATTAATGAGTAAATGGTGATTGTTAACTAAGGAGATTTTGTGAAGGGGAAGTTTTAAAAAGAGCCCTACACTGATTCACCCCCCCTCTCAGTCTGGTCGGTGTGTCCAACATGAAAAACACTTGAAAACCACGACATAGGCCCTCTTTAGGATATCATTGGCATCAAAATTGAATATGGACACCATTAGGATATTTTTCACATCACAAGTGGGTTAATGTTATGAACCAAAGACTAAATACAAAATCACAACAATAGATATAAAAGACCAATATGAAAAAACTCTCTTATTACTATCAAACCCTTAGGATATGGAAACACCATACAATGGATCCTATTATGGAAGGGATCCTTTCCTGTTCACTTATCTCTTCGAGGGGGCATCCTCCTATTGAGCTACCGCTCCAAATACAATAATTCTCTTAATCTCCCATTACATTTCTTGAACCCCTTTATATAGTTCTACCATCACCTAAGAACATTCTAGAGGATGAATCTTCTAGAAGTAGAACCTTCTAAGAAGTCCTCTTACATTTATTATATCTAATTACCCATTTATAATATCTAACTACCATAATGGGTCTTATTTAATAATATAGTGGACCTAGTCCACCTTACATTGAATGACCTCCACTATTATCACTATGGACCATCTACCCCCTGCCCCCCCCCACTACCTTTCTAGCTACCTTACATTCCATCCCCATTATGAAAGCGTTGTCCTCAACGTTTGATGTACAACCATATACCAAGGTCCCATGGATAAGTGTGGACCATAATGCTGAAGTAGACTAGAGAACCGGGGTCCCATTGAGAAATGGAAGCCACCATATTGAAGTAGTCCAACCGCCATTGTAAACCAGGGTCCCATGTCCAAGTGCTCATGTGAACTCCACATGGAAGATATCGGCACCCAATAACCAACTGAAAATGATGCTCCCAATACTGACACCTATCATGTGGATCTAAATAAGAATATCCATCCACATAGTGGGAAAGGGTCAACGCTGAATCTAGAATGAACAATACCATTGTAGAATATGCAGGCTAGACACTGGTAATCATAACTAGCTCTTGATGTGGGACATTGATGTTCTCTACAGAAGGTGGAGTAGAGTCATCAAATAAAATATGGAAATGGTTGCCATCCCAGAAATGAAAACTATCCATATACCAATCATCGCAATCGGCATCGAGATCATACCAAGCATATATTTATTGATTATAATCATCCTTGATGTCCGCCATATAAAATATCTCCTGCATGCTATCCAATGAATCTTGAATACTATGAAAACTATCATTGAGGCCATCTCCAAAGGCATCAAATTTGTCATTCAATGTGTCATACAATTGGAATTTGAATGCTTCAAGAATTTATTTGAGGGTTTGAGAGGAAATAGCCATTTGATCACTCTATGAACTCTTCAGTCCCACAACCGTCACGAAAAAACCCAAAAAATAGAACAATAAATTACTGCAAAAAATTGCGGCGTTTTCCAAAAAAACCCTGAAAAACTGTTGAATTTAAAATGCTCATAATTTCACTTCCCGAATTCCGTTTCAGCTAATTTGTTTTTGAAATTGGGTGAAATTGTGAGAGGAACTCAGATATGTAATTTGTTTGGGAAAATTTGGCCTCTAGATGCTGCATAAATAAATAAAAAAATCACGCTGTCGTCCATGGAAAAAACTCTGAAAATTTGCAGATTTTAAAACTTCAATATCTTGACTTCCCGGACTCCGTTTATGACGATTTTTTTTTTTAACTTGGGTGTTTTTATGAGAGGAACTTGGATATACAACATTTTTCTGAAAATTTTGCATATAAATATACTGAAAATTTCTAGAATGTCGCGTCCCTCTTTTTTCTTCTCCGAAAACAAATCTGCAAAAATAAAAAATATTTGCCCACAATGTCTACCAAGGAAAGTGCTATGATACCACTTGTTATGAACCAAAGACTGAATACAAAATCACCACAATAGATATAGAAGAACAATATGCAAAAACTCTCTTATTACTATCAATCCCTTAGGTTAGGGCAACACCATACAATGGATCCTATTATGGAAGGGATCCTCTCTTGTTCACTTGTCTCTTCGAGTGGGCATCCTTCTATTGAATTACTACTCCAAATACAATAATTCTCTTCATTTCTCATTACATTGCTTGAACCCCTTTATATAGTGCTACCATCACCTATGAACATTCTAGAGGAGGAATCTTCTAGAAGTAGAACCTTCTAAGAAGTCATCTTACATTTATTATATCTAATTACCCATTTATTATATCTAACTACCATAGTGGGCCTTGTTCAATAATATAGTGGACCTAGTCCACCTTACATTGAATAACCTCCACAATTATCACTATGGGCCCTCTAGGCCCCCCCACTACCTCTCTAGCTACCTTACAGTTAAGGGGCATTAACCATGGTTGAAGAAAGAAAACAAGTGCCTTGGGATACTATTAAATCTTCTCATGTTCAAGAGCCTTGAACGAGTCATCAAACCAACACATGAATCCTTTGTAGGGGGGTTTTGCAAGCCTTCAAGTGGGATACAAGTGTTGTGAATAGGTTTTGTGCAATATAAATGGGTCTTAAGGCTGAAACATTGTCAAGGAGAAAATAAGGGCATTAAACACTAATTGAACTTCCTCAAGCTCAAGCACCATCAACAACACCTAGAAACCATAACACAAGGACTCATTAAGGGGGCTTTGGCCTAGGAGAGGATATAGACACCATCGAGATGTTTTGCGCACAACATATAGGTCTCCAAATCTTGACCATGGTGTGTGGAAGAAAAACACAACCTCAAGCTCTTGACCATGGTTGGGGGAGAGAAACAACAACCTTAGTTCCTAAACATGAGTTATTAGGTTTAAGCACCATGATCACATCACCACCACACATGACCCTTGTATGGTATCTTTAGACTACTAGAGAGATATAGGTGAATGAATAGATTTTGAACACCAAGAATGGGTCTTGGGGTATAACCAACATCAAGGGAGGAAAATAGGGCCCTTAGGCCTTGAACAAAGCTTCTTGGATTCAAGTGTCATGGAAGAGAACATGGAAACACATCTCTCTAGAAGGCCCTTGGGATAAATTGAATATGCATCCCATTAGAAGGTTTTCCACACCATGAAGCCTTAACCATTGTCAAAGAATGAAAACAAGTACCTTAGGATCTTATTGAAGCTTCTCAAAATCAACTTCCTTAAATAAGTACTCAAACCAACACATGAAAACTTTGTACGGGGTCTTTGACCTTCGAGAGGAGTATGAATGCCATGAGTAGGTTTTGTACATTAGAAAGGGCCTTGAAATATAAACATAGTTGAGAGAAGGGTGCGGGGTTTTACACTAAAAATGGGCCTCTTAAGAACCTTTCAACTATGAATGGTTTACCAAGAGACATTATGATGTTCTTTGTAAGACTAATCGATATTTGGGTTTTAAGAATGGTGAAGAAAGGATAACAAGAGCCTTCAATATTTAACAAAAATTATCTGGCTAAAGCATTGTGAAAGATCCATTGAAACACCATATAGGATCTTTGGCCTTGTTATGAGTGCCATTAATTGGATTTGGTCAACACTAATGGGTTGACGATGGTCAAAAAGGATTTGGAGAACACTAATTGAATTCAAGCAAATGATCAACATGACTGTGTTACAAGATTGGTCTTAATTATACTCTGAAGACTTATCCATCGGCTCCCAACGTTAAAGAGGTAAAAATAACGATTTAGGAAACACAGAAAAGCAATTTGTGGAAAGTGTCTAAGAAATCGAAATGTGGGGAGAGAATGTTTTTGAGTGGCGACGACGGCACACCCGTACTTTACACTTGGAAACTTTTTGAAATTTTTGGAAGTGCTCTCCCCACTTTCATATGGGTTTTCACTTATGGTTAATGCACGTAATAAATGGCCAAAAAGATCGTTAACACAAACTCCCTTGTGCCCGGTGAGAACGGATTTTCCATGAAATCAGGCTTCGAATTCGACGTTCCACCTAACGTTTTGTTGGTTCTTAAAAGTATTTGATTAGTAATAAAAAATTTGAAACGTCACAAATAATAGGGATGAAAATAATTCAATCGTTAATTTGACATTTAAATCTTAAAATTACTTGTCAAAATTAGTTAGTTGTACCTGTATGTACCTTCATTGTTTCACTTAATTTTATTAATTTTTTTTATATTTTCTTTGGTAAAATAATTATGCACTATGGTTGATTTCTCATACAAAGTTTGTATTCAACAAGCCTGCAGCACCCACCACTATTACTAGTACCATTATTACTAATAAAAAGCCAAATCATCACTTGATTGACATCGCTGCTTCAAATGAAATATAATCTTTAAGAAACTTTCTGCAACACTCATCACTATTAGTACCATTACTGTTAATAAAAAGTGTAAAGAAAAAAATAAGCATTGCTAAGATAAGAACAAATTCTCACAAGCTCCATAGTGAAACTGGGCATTGGTCAATTCCTAAAACGTCATGGGATGAAAGAGTGTGTCACCTTTGTGACACTAAGAAGGTTGAAGATGAAAATCACTTTCTCTTAGATTGTCCATCCTATACCCAAATTATATCTTATTTTCAAAATATGTGTCACACTACCAACCTTCCTAACCTCTTAGCTCAAAAAAACTATGGTGATATTGGAAAGTTTATCTTAATGTTTTTCGAGCACATAAACAAAATTTTAAAGAATCGCAAGTAATCACTTACCCTCTTAAAGTCCGATAGACCAATTTGGTCTCAATGAACGTTGTTCATCATCATCATCAAATCCTATTTTTATTTTAAATATTATAACTTCCAAATACATGATAATTTTTAATTTGATTATAATATTAATATTATTGTATATAATAATATTTTAAAATAAGAGTTCTTTAAAGGTATAACACTGGTATACTCTCAAGTGGAAGTGCTTTTGGTAGGGGGAAGACGTTTGAATTTTTTACGAGTAAGTTAAATTTGGGTGTGTCTAAAACTTTGGATTATAAATTGTTCACATTATAAATTAGTTGATTTTGAATTATAAGTTAATTAATTTTAATGATGGATTATAAAATTTTGAATTATATGATGATCGAGTTGGATGGTGAAAGATAAGGTATAACTTGATGGATTTCATTTGTCATGGAGAATTCCATTTAAGATCATGTAAAATTCTTTTATACAACAAATAATTTTTCTATTGCTAAATGGTCTTACGTAAATATTTATATTTATATGTAAAAAATATCAAATAAAAAAATTATAATTTTACATTAACTATAAAAAAAAGGTTAGATAAAAGTAATTTTACATTAATCACAAAAGGATTCGATAAAATAAAAACATTATATATTGAGTAAAAAATCAAACACAAAATAATATTAGGCGTAGTTTAAAGGGTCAATGATTTGGCTTTTTTTCGGCACCCAATCTATCATTGATGACTAGACCCTACTTCGACAACCTGCCTTGTTTTCATGCCAGCCACCATTTTCTTTCCACTTTCCTAGTGGCTAGCTCCAAGTGATCGTCTCTACAACCAGTTCTCTTGGCGATGTCTCTCTATAGATTTGACACCCTACAGACACAAATACATGTAGCTTGCATTGAATTCAGACCAACCACCACCAAACTAGACCTGAACTCTATATTTTGGTGAATGTTGTGATGCAATGACTCATTTTCTCTATTATAACAGATTGAATCATAATGACCTCACTTGCACCAAATTTTTCTTTAGAGATTGAAACACCAGATATTCCCCCATTGTCCAGGTATGGAGAAAAGGGTTCTTTTCATTCTCACTTTGCTCAATTTTGAAAGTGTTAGAATACACATGACTGTAGATAAACGTGGAGTGCTTTTCATTCATAAGATACACATATAAATACATGATCAAGACCTTTGGATTTGTCTTGCAAAGAGGTTTCTTGGAATCCCAATGACGGTTCCTATCACCTGTATTTTCATATTCCTTATCAAGTGAGGAATAACATAACCCTAACGGATTAGGTTTCCAAATCCCCCCCCCCCCCCCC
>ML793847.1:23559-51411 GCA_009831015.1 Picea engelmannii
GATTTCAAAACTGCAAAAGGTTGTTGCACTTTCAACAACAAAGGCAGAGTATGTTGCTGCTACAGAGGCTAGTAAAGAGATGATTTGGTTACAAAGGTTTATGGAGGAATTGGGAAAGAAGCAGGAGAACAACAGGTTGTACTATGACAGTCAGAGTGCCATTCACATTGCAAAGAACTCAACCTTCCATTCGAATACTAAGCATATACAGTTGAGGTACCACTTCATACGATCCACCTTGGAAGGTGGACAATTGAAGATGGAAAAGATACACACTAGCTAGAATCCTGCAGACATGTTAACAAAGGGAGTAACCAGGGAGAAACTGAGTTCTTGCTAATTTTCAGTTGATCTTCAAGAATGAAGATGAAGATGAGAAATTTTCCAGGTCCAAGAAGGTTTAGAGTCCAACATATACAACAACAGTGGAGTTGTTGAGATCAGTCTCCAAGTGGGAGATTGTTGGTTGTGGAACTTGATTATCTTCCTGATTCAAAGGTCCTTTCTTTCAGCCGTGTTTATACCCCATGAATTATTTACACCCCAGAAGTATGTACACTCTTCCACGCGGGGGAGTGCAGAGGGGGGGTACCCCTTCTGCGGGGTCTGGTGGGCCTATCCCCCCGGATGGGGGTCTAGGGGCAAGCGGGCCCCCATAGCAAAAATTGCCTTGTAAAAGTATATTGTAATTTCATTGTAAATCTGGACCGTTCATTATAAGGTCGCAGATCTAACGGTAGAGATTATGTTAGTGTTTTTTTCCCTAGAAGACAACCCTCTTTTATGAGGGAAATGTATTGCGGCTATGGATGGTTGTGAATATTGTATTCAGAGAGAGGAGACTGTGAGAGAAAGAAGAGGAAGTTACAACGAGTTTTGTTGTAGGTTGTATCCCTTCATTTGCTGGATAATAATAAAGGAAGGACCTGGCAATTTCTCTGGTGGACGTAGCCCACACTGGGTGAACCACATAAATCTGTGTCTCTCTTGTATTGTGTGTCTTCTATGTTTTGTTTCTGCATTTATTTTATTTTATTGCTCCATGGTCCTGTTTTTCTAACACTTTTGATGTCACAAATCAAGGTCTTAAGTTACCTAATTAAGCCACCAAATACTAGTACAGGTAAGTAAATATCACTCTTGCAGAAATTGAAATCACACTTGTGGAAATTGAAATCACACTTTGTGGAAATTGAAATTCATACTTGCATAAATTGAAATCACATTTTGCGGAAATTGAATCTACAATATGTTCTATTGGTGACTTGCTCAAGTAGAACGAAAGTCTTGTTCTATTGTAACAATTACGTGTTCGCACATTCAATGAAAATCCAAGGTAATGTCAATCCCAAATGGCTAAAGCTATCATGAATCAAAAAATAAAATAGAATAAAGTGCAGCTACAAGCAAAGTTGCAACAACAAAGGTGCAACACAAAAGAAATCACAGTGATGTGATTTGCAGCAACATAAATTTCAACATGACAAAACTTAGAGTGAGACAAATTGTAGTATCTAGAGCTGTAACAACGTCTGCAATCATGAAATCACAAAAATCGAAACAAGGTTGAATTGAAGCTTAAAGTTATAAATTATTTTAACACTAATTGAATGTCAACCATGCATGAATAACAACACTATTTCTACGAAAATTGGAATTGCAGTAGACTAGGAAACAAAATGATTATTGAAACAACTGAACATAATGAAAAGATTAAATCCTACGCTAATATACAAGATGTTAGCGTCGGAAGTCACTCCTGGATTGCTTGCAGGAGTAGAGCCCGACACCCATCAGTTTAATGTCACGATTTGTTTATAAAGGGTTGATTAAATGGAGATAAAGACTCGAGGAGATATCGTTCTAACTCAGGGACTAGGTCTGGTATGTAAAGAACAAAGAAGGTCTGGAATCCTAACTTCAGCCAGTGGGTTGATTTAAAGATGCTCAGGTGGAAGACTTAATAAGAAAGGTGAGCAAATGACTTCGAGCAGTAGGCTTTCGGCAGTTTGCAGAAGAAAGACTCTGGATGCAAGATCCGCTTGGTTCAGGGTCTCAAGTAACTGAAAGGGGACTTGACTGGATCCTCCAATTCCAAGTCACTCAGCGCTGGGGAAATCACAAGAATTGATTAGAGACAACGAAACTATTACAATGATCTATTACAACATCATCCTATAATAACTACAGCTCGACTGGATCCTCCAATTCTGAGCTGTTCTAACATAGTGTAAACAAAGACATGAAAGAAACTGGCATTCATAAGGCAAGAAGTCTCAAAAGTTCATACATAACCAGAGAACCAATGCTTCATTAAAACTTTACAACTGGGAGCTCAGCTCAACCATCGATCTTTACAAAAATGGCAAAAATGCCTACATATACTTGGAACTGACTCAGACGCTGAAGGCACGATCATATCATGAATTCAATGCTTGACATTGAGGAACTTCTCTATTGGGCTATGCATGCAGACGTTGGGCAGAATGCCCATGCAGTCGTCTGTCAGACGTGATCTTTGTCAGGGGGAACTGACAGCCTGTCTCTGTACACGTTCCTTTCTAACCTTCTATTTAAGGAAGGAGATGATGTATCACCCACCTTCTTCATTTGCATTAACTGATTCATCGGGACCTGAGAGGCTCTGGTCAAATATCCGCTTGGGAGACGTGATAGCCTACCTTTGGCTGTCAGCTGCGTTGCTAGATTTCTGCGAGGGGAAGTCGATTGGTCAATGTGGAGAACGCTCCTCCCCCAGGCCTTCTTCTTGATGACCAGGTGCTAAATCCGCGGCTTTTTCCGACTCTGTATCGGGTTTCGAGGTTTTGCGTTCCCCGTCGTCAGGATTTCTTGACCCTTTGAACTCCCGATCACTGATTCTCCGATGAGCGTATGTATGGGTTAGCCCTCCTGGCTATACTATGACACATACAACCTCCTATTATATGACCTGGGCCACACCTCTGTCGGGGTTTCGGCGTTTTTGATGTCTCGATACACAAGTCCTCCTGACTCACAAATCTTCGATCCCTGATGGCTCCTTTCGTGCTAGCTCTTTGACAAAGCCCTGGCCCAAGTGACCGCTCCCATATGCCTTCGGCCATATTCTCCATCGGGATTTTTCGGTTTACGATGTCAATGAGCACGCGTCCTCCAGACTCATGATTCCCTGATCCCCGATGGCTCATGGTCGTTGACTTGTCAACGGTCTACTCCCTTCACAAAGCCTGCCACCTGTCCTCCATGATTGATAGCTGTCCCCGCTGATCGGGAAATCACGAATCGCGATTCTGAAATGCATAAAACTTTTTCTCCTGGGATCTCCGATATCCCTATTCCCGATGAAAGCCTCCTGTGGAGCCTTCACCGCTTCTCATGTCCATGATCAGGCTTGCTTGCTCTGCTTGGGCCCCAAGCAGATTTCTTCTGTGTGCTGCGCTTGGGCACTTATCGCGCAATCCTATAGACCTGCGTACCTTTGTTCCCCGATACCACTATTGTTTCTAACATTAGGCTCCATGGGGGATAGAGTCGTCCCTGTGATGCTCTAGGGACTCATTTGCAGTTCCAGTGCCTTGCTGTTGGGCTATGGAATCATTATTAGGCCGCAAAAGTAAAAACGGAAACAAACTAAGAAACAAAAAGATAATATTTACAAACAAAGGAGCCACTGGAGGCTCAGACAAAACACTTCTTCAGGAAATGCCCATTCACTGGGCTGCTAAAAAATTCTTCACCTTCCAAATCTCTCAACCTGTATGTGTTATTTGAAAAAGTCTCGGAGATTCTGAAAGGCCCAATCCATAGGGCTTCAAATTTGGTGTGTTTTCCATTATCTTTCTTAGGAGCATCCCATTTCAGCACCAGGTCTCCTATCTGGAACCGCTCCTTCTTGGCCTTCTTATCGAAGACTTGCTTGATCCTTTGCTGATGGTCCTGAATCCGGTCCACTGTCTGCTCCCTAGCCTGTTGGACCTCTACTAGCTGATGAATCCTTCTGATCACGTCATTGGGCTCTTCTTGATAATCCTGGAAGAATTTTGCTACGGGAAAGGCCAGCTGAGAAGGGAAGACAGCTTCGGCTCCGTAGACTAACTGGAAAGGGGAGATCCCTATAGATATCTTTGTAGTCATCCGATCATCCCATAGGGTGAATTTCAGCTTTGAATTCCAAGCCCTTTTGTTGTCTTGCAACAGCCTTTTGATGATCCTTATCAGACTTTTGATGGAGGATTCCGCTAGATCGTTGCCCTGTGGATAATATGGGGTGGAGTGAATCAATTTGATGCCAAACTGTTCACAGAACTTGGCTAGTGGTTTAGACCCAAAAGCGATTGCATTATCAGTGACAATCTTATTTGGGTAGCCAAACCTTGTGATGAGGTCCTCCAAGAATCCAATGATTACCTTGTGGGAAGCACTCCTGGTGGGGATGGCTTCAATCCACTTGGTAAAGAAATCTGTGGCAGTCAGGATCCACATGTGCTGCCCACTGGAGGGAGGGTGAATTTCTCCAATGAAATCTAGGCCCCACTGCTAAAAAGGCCCTGAAACCACCACCGGATTTAATGGCATTGACCTGAGCTGCTGCTTTCCTACAAAATTTTGACATTTGATGCAGGCTTTGACCCTTTTGCAGACATCAGTGAACACGGTGGGCTAGTAGTACCCAGCCCTGAGGATTTTGTGGGCTGTGGCTCTCCAGAAATGGTGCCCTCCACACAGGCCGCTGTGAAATTCAGCCACGATCATCTCGACCTCTGGTGGACTCATGCATTTTAAAAGCACCCCCAACGGGTCTTTCCGATATAACTCTTGATTGATCAGGCAGTATCTGACTGCTTTGAGCTTTAGATCTCTTTCTTTGCTTCTTTGCAGGCCGTCTGGAGGCCGCAGCTCCTGCAGAAAGTATATGACATCCTTATACCAAGGACATCGAGCCAATGGGGGCTCCCTTTGATGGTCTATATCAGGCAGTCGATCCTGCTAAATATCCGAGCATTCATTGATGAAACTTATCCCCAACGCTTGGAAGTTTGCTTTAGCCAACAACTTGGCTAAACCTTGCCCTTTGATCAATTTGGTGGGCCTTATTTCCAGGTCGAATTCCATAATTTTGGCTATCCATTTACTCCTTCTCCCATCTATGTCAGGCTGAATAAGAATGTCATTAACAGTAGCCGAGGGGACATAGGCGATGATCTTTGATTGTAGGATGTAGGTTCTAAAAGCTTTGAGAGCTTTTACTAGAGCATAAGCCTGCTTCTCCATAGTGTCATACCTGACTTTGACATCCCTCAATGCTCTGCTGAAATAAGCAATAGGCTACTCTAGCCCACTGTCATTTGTCTGTAATAGAACAACAACCACTGTGTCAGGTGAGGCAAAGGAGAAAATAAGGAAATCCTTTGAGTAATCGGGACTGATAAGCACAGGAGCTTCAGTCAGGGCCCTCTTGATTTGTTCAAAAGAATGTCATGATTGAGGGGTCCACCTTACTTCATTCCCTTTCTTTAACATGGCTGTTATTAGCTTTACCTCCTCAGCAAAGTTAGGCACAAACCTCCTCAGAAAATTTATTTTACCGAGGAAAGATTGGACCTCCTTCTTGGACCTCATGATTGACAAGGCTTGTATCGCCTCAACTCTGCCGGGGTCAATCCTGACTCCTTATGCTGATACTATGTGGCCTAGTAACTTTCCCTCCTTCATGGCGAATAGAGATTTCTTGGGGTTTAATGAAATGCCAAACTTTCTACATTTCAAGAAAACTTTCCTGAGATGGCGACGGTGTTCTTTATCAGATTTTGAGAATACTGTGATGTCATCCAGATAAAAGACCACAAATTTATCCTTTTCCCCAACGAAAGCTATGTCCATGGCACGCTGGAAAGTAGCCTCTGCATTCATTACTCCAAATGGCATCTTGGCATACATGAATGTGCCCCACAGAGTGGTGAATGCTGTCTTTTCCCTGTCTTCAGGCAGAACAGAGACCTGATTGTAGCCAGAGAAACCATCAATCATGGACATCCTGGAAGCTCCTATCACCCTCTGCAGTATATGTTCCATCTTTGGCAAGGGGTAGTTATCTTTTCGTGAGCTTTTGTTCAGTTTTCTGAAGTCTACACAGAGTCGGATCTCTCCATTATTTTTCCTTATTGGCACCAAGTTGGCCACCCACTCTGAATATCTCAGTGGAACAATGATCTGAGCTTGAAGCAGCTTCTTCACCTCCCTCTCCATGATAGGCAGCAACATGGGATTGATCTATCTCAGCTTCTTCCTAAATGGCTTTGCCTCTTCCTTTAATGGAATTTTATGTTCGATGACAGAGGTGTCATAGGTTTTGAGGTCTTCGTAGGTCCAGGCAAACACATCAACGAATTCCCTCAAAAGTCCAATGTATTCAGACCTCTGCTCCTTTGTCAGACTTCTTGACAATTTGACATACTTGGGCTCACTCTCGGTTCCAATGTTGCACTGACTAGTACCAGCGTTCTCTTCCGAGACTTCTCCTTTTACCGACACATCGTTTCTATCAAAAATCCTTTCCAAAGACCAGTCCTCTGGGAATATGGTTGCTAGGCAGCTGTACAATGTCACGCCCTGCAATCTTTTTCAGAAAATTACCCCCATCGAGCTCTTCCTCTGAGACAACGTCTTGGTCTATGTGCATTTCTGAAAATTCCTCGACAGTCTCCAAGAACCTCTTGACCTCGAGATCGTCCTCGAATACCTTCCAATGCTTGACATTGTCAGGTATGGAGGGCATGTATTTTACTTCTACATCATATCTGAATTTGGGCGGCAAGGGTACTTTGAAATTGCTAGCCGATGTAGCCAAGGAGTATGCCATTGTGTTCTCCTCTCTTGGGATGAATGAAATGTTAAATGCTGAGAAGAAACTGTCAACTAGGTCCCATACCTCATTTCTGTAGCTTCTGAGTCGAGGATGCTTAGCCTGATAAGTGTTCCTGATATGCTGAACTACCAACTCTGCATCACCGAACACTGCTACTTCCTGAATTCCCATTTCCCTCGCAGCTCTCAATCCCAGAACAAGATCTTCATACTCTGCCACATTGTTGGTAGCTTCAAATTCTAATTTGTATGACAGAGATATGGTTTCCTGAGCAGGTGACACAAAAAACACCCCGGCTCCAGTGCCTTCCCTAGAAGAGGCTCCATCAAAGAACAATTTCCAGACGGGGGGTGATGGAGGGAGGAAGTTTAGGGGAAATGGTGGGCCGCTCTCTGAGTCTAAGAGGAGGTTCGGGAGAATGAGTGAGTTGGAGTACACTGGAACCTAAGTCAGTGTCCAAAGAAAATATGGGATGGTTGGTAGGGTTGGCTTCATCACTGATTATATAGGCCAATTGAGCTTCCCTGTATAGTCTTCTATGCTCTCCTCCAAACACTGGGATAGTAGCATATGTGAAGTCCATCTGTAATGTTCCTCCCATTTTTTTTATCCAGGATCTTGATAATAACATGCCAAACTTGGGGGGGACATCAGCTACTACGATGTCCATGACCACAGTCTTCATGGGAAGTTGAAACAAGGTCACAACCAGGTCTTTGATAGCTCCAAGACACTGAATTCTCCTGGAGTCAAAGGAATAGAGGTCATGATTCTCTTCCATGACAGTTTTGGGCATGAGGTTGTGAGAATCCCCTGAATCCATCAAGCAATTGTGCAACACCTTGTCATGTATGTTCAAGGAGGTGTAGAAGGGAGGGGATGAGTCATCTCTGTCTTCTACCATGGGACCTAGGGTGACAGCTGGCTTTTCATCTTGGAGGTTTATAGAGTCTGAGGGAAGGCATGAGGCTTCAGACTGTAAAAGTTCAGAGAAGCGCTTTTTGAATTCGTCATGTTTAATCAGCTCAGTGAGGGGCACTGGGATTATGATCTTTTGGATTTCATGCTCGAAGTTAAAAGAAGATGTAGGCTTTGGAATTTCTTTTATTTTAGGAACATGATTATGGACAATGGGAGAGAGGAGTTGGGCCTTCTTATCTCTGTGATCATCTGTTATTGCGTTAGCAGGCTTTTCTTTTCTAGTGGACTGCTCAGGAACATCATGTGCTGCTGCCCTTTTGTTGGACCTCAGGTTGTACCTACCTTGACCACCGCCAGCCTTTTCTCCCTAGATCAATTCATTTAGCTGACTGTCCATGAGAGACTCCTCGTATGCTGATTGAGTGAGATGAGGAAAAGGAGGAGTATCACCAAAGAAATGGATTTCAGGCTCAAGTTCGTCTGTTTCCCCTTCTTCTCCCTCAGCCACAAAATTGTTTTAAAAATGGGCCTGAATTTTTTGGTCATCTCTGTCTCTTTGCATCATCGGGGAAGTGATATTGTTTGGTCTCCGAAAACCTCCTTTGTTTTCGGTGCTCTGAGGGCCCGTGTACGCTTGCCTCCTCTCCACCTTCAGTCTTTCCATCTCTGCAGACAGAGACTTCACCATTTTGGTTAGTTCGTCTACTTGAAGGTGGGGCACCGATGGGCCAGAAGTTGAGGTTTTGGATTTTCCCTTTCTTCTGCCCGCATCAGCCTCGTTCCTCAATCTATCAACTGCTAATACATTGGATTCCACTTCTATGGCTGCGTCTTGCATTTGAGCTAAGGAAGCGGCTCTTCTTTCTCTCAATAAAAGACAGAAATCGGGTCCAAACGCACTAGCATAGGACATCTTGGCCGAGGCTTCTGATGGATTTATTTCATCAGGAATCTTATTGTACATTTTATTAAATCTTTTGGAGAAGTCAGAGACAGACTCCCCTTCCATCTTCTTCAGAGACCTGAATTCGGTCATATAATACATGAAATCCTTCTTATCTCCCCATTGCCTTAGGAAAGCATTATCCAGGGCTTCAATTCCAGCAATAGATCCTGGAGCTAATCCTCTAAACCATTTCCTTACCTCACCATCCACGCTCTGGACAAAAACCCTCATCCAGACATCTTCATTTCCAATGTTCAAGTTGTCTGCATAACTATAGAAAGCAGCCAGGTGTTCCTCCGCAGTTATGTCCCCTTCCCTGATGAACTTGGGCATATATTTCAAGTAATCTCCAGCAGGGAAAGGATTCATGGGCTGAGGTAAGATCAAGGGAGAATACCTAGAAACAACTATGGTGTCCATTCTATTCAGAGGGGGATTAGCACCGGCCATAGGAATATTAGGTGGAGGAGAATTTGGAGGAGAAGGAGTTCGCGAAGGGGATACCGGGAATAAATCTCGAAGTGGGGTGGGAAACAAGAGGTGATTCAAGGAACAGGCTACCGAGCTCCAGTCAGCAGGTGCTCCTCCTTATGCAGGAGTGGGGAAATCTTCTGTGGTCGTGGGTCTACGCCAAGGTACAACTTCAGAGGAGAGGGGAGTGACAAAGTCTTGTCCCTCTGGTCCCAGACCAGGAGAGGAAAACTCAACAGGAACACTCCCAAAATTTAGGAAACGGGGAACTGCAGAGACATGCCTGTCAAATAACCAAGGAGGAGAAAAAGGAGCTCCAACAGAAGGATATGGTGGATTACCTAGTTTGGTGATAGACGCTTCTTCTTCATAAGCCTTTCCCTTTCTGAGCACCGCCTCTGGATCTGTTTCAAGCGTATCTAGAGGCAATTGTGGATGAGACCGCGTATGCCTGCCTCTGAAAGCCACAATTAACAGAGCAGGTTTTCCCCAGCGGAGTCGTCACAATGGAGTCGCTAGGTGCAAATTAGCAATCTTGAAAGGCTCCGAGAATCTGATGCACCTTCGGATTCAGAGGCTCAATGTCGTTCTACCCAGGGAAAATCTTCAATTTCGTCCCCAGCAACAGTGCTAGAAATGTTAGTGTCGGAAGTCACTCCTGGATTGCTTGCAAGAGCAGAGCTCGACACCCATCAGTTTAATGTCACGATTTGTTTATAAAGGGTTGATCAAATGGAGATAAAGACTCGAGGAGATATCGTTCTAACTCAGGGACTGGGTCTGGTATGTAAAGAACAAAGAAGGTTTGGAATCCTAACTTCAGCCAGTGGGTTGATTTAAAGCTGCTCAGGTGGAAGACTTAATAAGAAAGGTGAGCAAACAACTTTGAGCAGCAGGCTTTCGGCAGTTTGTAGAAGAAAGACTCTGGATGAAAGATCTGCTTGGTTCAGGGTCTCAAGGAACTGAAAGGGGACTTGACTGGATCCTCCAATTCCAAGTCACTCAGCGCTAGGGAAATCACAAGAACTGATTAGAGACAGCGCAACTATTACAGTGATCTATTACAACATCATCCTATAATAGCTACAACTCGACTGGATCCTCCAATTCTGAGCTGTTCTAACACAGTGTAAACAAAGACATGAAAGAAACTGGCATTCATAAGGCAAGAAGTCTCAAAAGTTCATACATAACTAGAGCAACAATGCTTCATTAAAACTTTACAACCGGGAGCTCAGCCCAACCATCGATCTTTACAAAAATGGAAAAAATGCCTACATATACTTGGAACTGACTCAGACGCTGAAGGCGTGATCATATCATGAATACAATGCTTGACATTGAGGAACTTCTCTATTGGGCTACGCATGCAGACGTTGGGCAGAATGCCCATGCAGTCGTCTGTCAGACGCGATCTTTGTCAGGGGGAACTGACAGCCTGTCTCTATACACATTCCTTTCTAACCGTCTATTTAAGGAAGGAGATGATGTATCACCCACCTTCTTCATTTGCATTAACTGATTCATCGGGACCTGAGAGGCTCTGGTCAAATATCCGCTTGGGAGACGTGATAGCCTACCTTTGGCTGTCAGCTGCGTTGCTGGATTTCTGCGAGGGGAACTCGACTGGTTAATGTGGACAACGCTCCTCCCCTAGGCCTTCTTCTTGATGACCAGGCGCCAAATCCACGGCTTTTCCCGACTCTGTATCGGGTTTCGAGGTTTCGCGTTCCCCGTCGTCAGGAGTTCTTGACCCTTTGAACTCCCGATCACTGATTCTCCAATGAGCGTATGTATGGGTTAGCCCTCCTGGCTATACTATGACCCATACGACCTCCTATTATATGACCTGGGCCACACCTCTGTCAGGGTTTCGACATTTTTGATGTCTCGATACACAAGTCCTCCTGACTCACGAATCTCCGATCCCCGACGGCTCCTTCCGTGCTAGCTCTATGACGAAGCCCTGGCCCAAGTGACCGCTCCCATATGCCTTCGGCCATATTCTCCATAAGGATTTCATGATTTGCGATGTCAACGAGCACGCGTCCTCCAGACTCGCGATTCCCCGATCCCCGATGGCTCATGGTCGTTGACTTGTCAACGGTCTTCTCCCTTCGCAAAGCCTGCCACATGTCCTCCATGATTGACAGCTGTCCCCGTCTTTGTCAAGGGGAACTGATAGCCTGTCTCTGTACACGTTCCTTTCTAACCTTCTATTTAAGGAAGGAGATGATGTATCACCCACCTTCTTCATTTGCATTAACTGATTCATCGGGAACTGAGAGGCTCTGGTCAAATATCCGCTTGGGAGACGTGATAGCCTACCTTTGGCTATCAGCTGCATTGCTGGATTTCTATGAGGGGAACTCGATTGGTCAATGTGGACAACGCTCCTCCTCCAGGCCTTCTTCTTGATGACCAGGCGCCAAATCCGTGGCTTTTCCCGACTCTGTATCGGGTTTCGAGGTTTCGCGTTCCCCGTCGTCAGGAGTTCTTGACCCTTTGAACTCTCGATCACTGATTCTTCGATGAGCATATGTATGGGTTAGCCCTCCTGGCTATATTATGACGCATACGACCTCCTATTATATGACCTGGGCCACACCTCTATCGGGGTTTCGGCGTTTTTGATGTCTCGATACACAAGTCCTCCTGACTCACGAATCTCCGATCCCTGATGGCTCCTTCCGTGCTAGCTCTTTGATGAAGCCCTGGCCCAAGTGACTGCTCCCATATGCCTTCGGCTATATTCTCCATCTGGATTTCACGGTTTGCGATGTCAATGAGCACGCGTCCTCCAGTCTCGCGATTGCCCGAGCCCCGATGGCTCATGGTCATTGACTTGTCAACGGTCTGCTCCCTTCGCAAAGCCTGCCACCTATCCTCCATGATTGACATCTGTCCCCGCCGATCGGGAAATCGCGAATCGCGATTCTGAAATGCATAAAACTTTCACTCCCGGGATCTCCGATATCCCGATTCCCGATGAAACCCTCTTGTGGAGCCTTCGCCGTTTCTCATGTCCATGATCAGGCTCGCTTGCTCTGCTTGGGCCACAAGCAGATTTCTTCTGTGTGCTGCGCTTGGGCACTTATCACGCAATACTACAGACCTGTGTACCTTTGTTCCCCGATACCACTATTGTTGCTAACACAAGAAATAACTGAATAAGGAGGGGTCCTTACCCCATTAGGCAAGGTATTGAGGTACAAAACCAGGATCACATGATCACCAACACAAACATGCGAATAAAAGAGGGAATGGAAATTATATTGCAAAAGTATGAAAATACAATGGCAGTCGAATGCTTATCACCATAATATCCTTCCCCTAGCTATGGGGAAGCTAAGGTTCTTATACAATATGATTATTTTCTAAAATTGTACAAAGGAAGAGATGAACAACCGCGAGAATCTGGTTGTTCATTCAGTTACAATGACTTTATAAAATATCTACGTGTGCTGACTTGGTGGAAAAAACAATTCTTCTTTTGGTCATCCATTGACCTCCTATCGCTTTCCTCTATGAAGACTATTTCCTAACCATTGGTTGCATCATTGATTACTGTGTTGGCGTCTTTATATTTGGAATCGTAGCAACGGTGTACTCGGAATCAAAACAACAAAAAACATGTTTGGAATGATAGCAACTGAAAATGTGTTTGGAGTCACAATGGCTAGCTAGAGTGGCAACACAAAGAGTGCACTTGGATTTGCAGTAGTTGGAGTCGCAGTACGAATAGTACACTTGGAGTTGTAGCAGTTGGATTATGCCTGGAATTGCAGTAGAGATGCATTACAACCACTATGGGGAGTTGCAACTATTGTATTACTCCTGTGTAGCAATATTAGTACATGAAAGTAACAAGTTCCTTTAAGAAATATCCAAGAATATCGTAATAATGGAATATGGGAAAGGATTCATACCTTAGTGGTAAATGCAATAAAACTAGATCATGAGACTATCAAAAAGGAAGGATCAGTGAAATTTGGTAAGAAAAATGGTATTAGACGGGTGTTGATAGTATACCAATTTAGGTACCTGTCATCTCCCCTAGCCCAAAACTGTTGCGTGTCCCCATGCAACCAACAATCACTCAATGTTATAGAAGTCGGGGTGACCTTAAGGGTCACTGACACCATGAATTACCTCTTTTGTTGCCTCATTATTCTCACAAGTATCATGTTTTGTTGGAGCTCCCTTGTTTTCTTGCTTTGTCTCTGTTTGAGTGGCTTCATCAACCATTATGAAATGTGTAGCCTGGAAAACTACCTCTTTAATCTCTTGGGATCTGTTAGGGACCTAACCTTCCTAACCCCTCATGTAGGTAGAATAATATATTTTCCATGTAATAAAGGGAAATATTAATAAGGCCTAATAATAAGGAAGAATAAGTCAAATGTAAGAAGACCTAATAGAAGCTTCCGCTTCTAGAAGATATTCCTCTAGATTGTTCTTTTGGTAGATAGATTTAGTATAAATAGGAGTCGAAGGCATGATAATTTTTTGTCTTGAGAATTATTGTAATTGAACATTTCTCTACTAGAGGTTGCCCCATTGAAGAGGCAAGTGAACATTGTTTCCTATAAATAAAGGTATTATTTTGGTGTTGTGGTTTCATATATTGTGTTGTTCCATTGTTATTCTCTGCAATATTTATGTTTTCTGTTGTTATAATAGATCTGGTACCTTACAAGTGGTATAAAAGCACTTTCCTTGGCATAAAATTGTGGGTTATTTTTTTTCAGGGTAGATACATATTCCAACATATTAAATCTATAAAAATATGTCGTTCAACGCATAAATATGCAGTCGCGGAAGCATACACACATGAAATACAAATGGTACTTAAGTGCCCATTGTTGGCCACCCTTGTAACCCCTATTGTTACCCCTTCGAGTGGTAGCGCATTAGACAACACCTGCATACAGATCGACTTAAATATCCTTAAACCCTTCTTAGATAAACCAATCATCCGCTTGATTTCTATAGTGCCACCGAGAACAACACTCGAGAAGATACTCTCTAGTACCTAGGTAATCAGGTAGTACAACTAAGGGTATGGTATAGCCTCCTTAGTTGGTGCCCTGACATATTGAGCCGAGTACTACTGTTCGACCCCGCACATATATCAGAAATCCATAGCATAGGGAAAACCCTTATCTGTAGAAACCTTAAACACCTTAACCCTTAGGATAAAAATAGAGTAGAAAAATAACAAACAAGATCTACTACTGTGCAACCTTGCCTCCTGCATTTGGGTTGCAAAATTCCTACACATTTCTTGTTGTTAAGAATTTGGCCATTTTGTCATTGTATTATTATTAAGATCAGAGTAAAACTCCGCAAGAGTAAAAAAAAGTCTGGATCCTGCTTGCACCATTATTTGAGACCTATCCCATTGCATTCCTCTCTTCTCCTTGATCTTCATCATACCTATCATCTTTCAGATTTTTTTTTTTCGTGGACCCGACCCCTTCTTGACACCCCTATTTGGCACCTATCCCATTAACTTCCTTTATTTGTAGTGATCGTGGTGGTAACATTCACTAGTAACCCCTTTCTATGTGGTCCCACTCCCCCCCATAGTCCCATCCCCATGGCCCACACCCGCAGCCAAGATTGGGAACAACGTCTCGCGGCCTTAGACAAAGCTAATGAGAAAATCGTCCATATTGATATTTCTTCCATTACTTCTAGTATTGCTAGCCTCAAATCCCGACTTTCTCCGCTCGAATCACTTACCACATCCATCACTCAATTGACCACCATGTGTAAAAAATCCTAGAACACAATGAACAATTTGATCTCCTTGTTTAATCCCACCCTACATCCCTTCTCTTATTCCACACCTTATAAACCTGAAGGTCCTAAATCCTCCCAGTCCACATCTTTTCCTTCCAACCACTTTTAGTGGGACTTGCATCCCCCTCGCGTGGAGGTGAAAAAATTTGATGGCTCAGATACCACAGGCTAGGTCACTCAAATGGAACACTATTTCTCTTTGTACGACATTACTGATGAGTTGGAAAAACTCTGTGATCAAAATCTGGACTAGGGGGCAAAATTTTGCTCAATTTTCAAAGTGCTCAGAATGCGACGAAACTGGTGCCATTGCGTCCGTCTCGTCTTCCCGATTCTGGCGGTATATTTACTTTCTCAAACGGAGTCCGTATGGAGAAGTTATCGCGATTTGTTCGCCAAGGCAAACAGGCAAAAAATTTGGGATGCTGACTGTACCTGTCTGTACAGTCCATACGTCCACGTGGAGGGTCGTACCATCATGATGACGTGGCATATTGATGATGTGGTGCATTTTGGTTGGATGTTCATTGACTAGTAACATGTTGACACGTGTCGTATTGGAAGCGAATGAGAAGAGGGCACGTGGCCCAATGCTTGGGCGCCACGTGTCCCTCATTTGGTTGGCTAATATATGCTTTGTAAAAGTAATGGAGGCCGTGGGGTTCGACCCCCGGACCTCCCATAACACAAAGTCTTTACAACACTCCGCTAACCAATAGTTCCGACCATGTTTCCTGTTACATATCCCAATGCACTCATATTTAAAGTTGGTTGTTATATTATATGGATGGGGGGCGGGCCGGGGCCCAGCCCCGACCCATCGTTATTTTATATGTAACCATTGTATTATTACATTGTGCGCGATTTTTAAATCGCATATCATATATATGGTTTCCATTATAATAAAAATGCGCGCGGAATATATATATAACTGTTGTATTATATTGTTTGCGCAGGGTTTTGAACCCACGACTCATGTTAAGAGTTGGCGCGTGCGGTTACATCCGTTTGCACGGTTTTGAAATGGACCAACGACTTTTATGCCGAGCCTATGGTCGCGTGAGCAATATGACCCAGTGCCGAGGCGGTTAAGGGCTGGAGGCACCCTAACCGTCCTACGGTTTGCACCGTTGGCGCGGTTGCGCCCGGTGCCAGGTTTAAACGCGCGTTTTGGAGCATGTTCTAGGTTAATGCACACAGAGGTGTGTTTTGTAGAGCCAGTTCCAGCGAAGCTTGAAGGAGGAGAATGGAGGAGGCCTAAATTCTTCATCTTTTGGCCGATTGAGGTGCCGTAAAAGCCCAGCCAGGGGTTTTTGGACGTGCTGGATCCATTGGTGCCGTTTTCACAGCCATTTGAAGACTTCTTATGCAAGTTTTTCACCATTGAAGTTTCAACAAGCTCTAGGGATCTTGAAGCCCTCTTTGATGGAGGACATGGTTTGGTGAGCCTATGTTTGTTTTATGTGATTGAATAATCATTTTTGGCTAATTGATATGACCTGAACACATTGGGACAGGTTTCAGAGGCTGTTGAGGACTTTTACAGGTGTTTTTTCCACAGAGAAGCTCAGGGAAGCTTATGGCCACATGTAGAAGAGGTCATGCCCGGATGAGCCATGATCCGTTTTCAGAGTTTTATTAGTCATTTTTTGGGTTTTTATGTGTTCTAATCTCAATGGTACAGTTTTTTTTTCCATTGGAGTTGAGCAGTAGCTTGTAAAAGAACTTTTGACTAATTAATCCCAGAGAGCCAAGTCCATTATGGAGGCTCAAGGAGATGTAGCCCGGAGGGGGGTGAACTCCTTTATCATGTTGTTCTTGTTGTGTGTTTGATGGTTTATTTGCTGCAAGTTATGTTGCTTTGTTTTCATTTAAAGCACATATTTAATCATTTTAAAGAACAATTTTCGCACACATAAGCATTTACAAGAAGATACATGAACATTTAAAGGAAGAAGCATAAACTTAACACATAAGTTTATTTTGCATATTTATACACATGAAGCAAGGTCCTGTAAAGTTTATTTTAATGAAGTAGGGGTGCTTGCATAGCATAACAGGTCAGCCTTCTATTTTCATATCAGGTGGTATCAGAGCACAAGTTTGTTTTGCTCATGTGTTTGCCATTGATAGCTTGAGATTTAGCTATTGGTATTGTGCAAGTTTTGTGTTGAAGTTTGGAAAGATGGCAGAAGCTTCAAGTAGTGATAGTTCTCATACATTTTCATTATCCAAAGAAGAGTTGGTAACTATAAAATATTTGATGAAAGTAATGTATGATAATAACATTGTTCTTGAAGAGCAGTTGATGGCCATGAAGCAGGAGAAAGACCAGCTTTTGCAAAGGTTGCATGAGATGGAGAATCAACTCCATGAGGCAAAGGAAACCCTTACAAAATACATGCATGAACATGAGGTATGCAATGTTAGTTTATCTTCTAATTCCTCTAAAGATGCATGTTTTGGTGGTTTTGAGAGTCACACAAGAGGAATAGGGTCCAAGTTATTGTTTAAAATGGGCTATGAAGGTAAAGGTTTGGGTAAGCATGCACAAGGCATTGTTGAGCCTATTGTTGTTGAAGAAAGACCTAAGTTTTGTGGTCTTGGATATGAACGGCAAGATGGAGCAAATCCAAAAGTTGAGGAGACAAAGGGAAAAGTTCGAAGCATAAACTTTGTTTCAAGTTCACCTCCTCGGGAAGGCTTTAAAGGTGAAAGTTCAAGAAATTTTATTGAAAGTTCGATTCCTTCAGCATGCAAGGCTTGTATTCAAGATGAATGCAAAAGTAGTTGTGACAGTGATGATGACAAGAACACTGTGGATGGTCTTCAAAGGAGAGCCTGTAACTCTTCAGATTCACCTCCTCACAGAGGCGATAAAGGTGAATGTTCAAGGTATAATTCTGCTTATCATTCAGTTGCATTTGATTATGATAAATTTGGAAGAAAGAATCCTTGTACATATTGTGGTTTGTATAACCATCATGTTTCAAAGTGTTGGAAAAGATTAACCGCTTTCAGGAAAATTTCTAAGCAAAGGAAGCATGAAAGGAGGATGAAAAAGGTTTGCACTCATTGTCAGAAGCGGGGTCATCTTGTTGACCAATGTTGGGCGTTGCATCCAACTATTCGTCCACAGCCTCAGAAGCAGTTGGATAAGAAGATTGGCAAGAATGGAAGTGGAGATTCCATCATTGATGTGAGTCAAGATGATTCACAAGAGGATGATGTTCTGCAGAAAAAGTCACCATTCAGTTGGTTTGGTAAGAAATGGTTGGATTTCTTGACCAAGTGAGGTTTGCGTTTTTCGTGTTGTAAATGCACTTTTCATTGTTATGTGTGCATTTATGGGAAGGTCGATATGATGTTTCAGATGAGTCTCGATTGGTGTAGATGATTTTCTGATGACTATGTTGTGTCGATCGTGTTGTTCGACTTGTGTTTAGTCGATGGTGTTTATTGACTTGAAAGTTGATTTTGAAAACACCATGTACTTTGATGGAGTACAGGATGCGGCAGTTTGTTTGAAGAACAAAAGATTTTTGTTGGCATCATTTTCAATCTTGTATGATTTGTTTTTCAAGATTGATGTTTTCTTGGCTTGTGACAAGATGTCGCAGGAATTTTTGCAGCCATTGGAGAGTTGATTTTGTTGACGCCGAAGAGTTCGAATGAGGGACTTGATTCTCAGTGGGAAGGTTGGCAGTCTTCCAAGAGAGAGCAGCGGGTCAGCAGTAGCCAGAGAGTAGTGGTTGAAGGACATAGCCAGTTGCAGTGCACGATATGTCAAAGTGTTCAGGTGATTATCGAAAAGATTTTGATATGACTTGAAATTAGGTAGATAATCTTTTGTGGGTCCAAAAGCCTTTCAGTGGAAAGGTGTGATCAAAATCTGGACCAGGGGGCAAAATTTTGCTCAATTTTCAAAGTGCTCGGAATGCGACGAAACTAGTGCCATTGCGTCCGTCTCGTCTTCCCGATTCCGGCGGTATATTTACTTTCTCAAACGGAGTCCGTATGGAGAAGTTATCGTGATTTGTTCACCAAGGCAAACAGGCAAAAAATTTGGGATGCTGACTGTACCTGTCCGTACAGTCCGTACGGCCATGTGGAGGGCCGTACCATCATGATGACGTGGTGCATTTTGGTTGGATGTTCGTTGACTAGTAACATGTTGACACGTGTCGTATTGGAAGCGAATGAGAAGAGGGCACGTGGCCCAATGCTTGGGCGCCACATGTCCCTCATTTGGTTGGCTTATATATGCTTTGTAAAAGTAATGGAGGCCGCGGGGTTCGACCCCCGAACCTCCCATAACACAAAGTCTTTACAACACTCCGCTAACCAATAGTTCCGACCATGTTTCCTATTACATATCCCAATGCACTCATATTTAAAGTTGGTCGTTATATTATATGGATGGGGGGCGGGCTGGGGCCCAGACCCGACCCATCGTTATTTTATATGTAACCATTGTATTATTACATTGCGCGCGATTTTTAAATCGCATATCATATATATGGTTTCCATTATAATAAAAATGCGCGCGAAATATATATATAACTGTTGTATTATATTGTTTGCGCGGGGTTTTGAACCCACGACTCATGTTAAGAGTTGGCGCGCGCGGTTACATCCGTTTGCACGGTTTTGAAATGGACCAACGACTTTTATGCCGAGCCTATGGTCGCGTGAGCAATATGATCCAGTGCCGAGGTGGTTAAGGGCTGGAGGCGCCCTAACCATCCTACGGTTTGCACCGTTGGTGCGGTTGTGCCCGGTGCCAGGTTTAAACGCGTGTTTTGGAGCATGTTCCAGGTTAATGCACACAGAGGTGCGTTTTGTAGAGCCAATTCCAGCAAAGCTTGAAGGAGGAAAATGGAGGAGGCTTAACTTCTTCATCTTTTGGCCGATTGAGGTGTCGTAAAAGCCCATCCAGGGGTTTTTGGACGTGCTGGATCCATTGGTGCCGTTTTCACAGCCATTTGAAGACTTCTTCTGCAAGTTTTTCACCATTGAAGTTTCAGCAAGCTCTAGGGAGCTTGAAGCCCTCTTTGATGGAGGACATGGTTTGGTGAGCCTATGTTTGTTTTCTATGATTGAATAATCATTTTTGGCTAATTGATATGATCTGAACACACTGGGACAGGGTTCAGAGGCCGTTGAGGACTTTTACAGGTGTTTTTGCCACAGAGAAGCTCAGGGAAGCTTATGGCCACATGTAGAAGAGGTCATGCCCGGATGAGCCATGATCCGTTTTCAGAGTTTTATTAGTCATTTTTTGGGTTTTTATGTGTTCTGATCTCAATGGTACAGTTTGTGTTTCCATTGGAGTTGAGCAGTAGCTTGTAAAAGAACTTTTGACTAATTAATCCCAGAGAGCCAAGTCCATTATGGAGGCTCAAGGAGATGTAGCTCGGAGGGGGGTGAACTCCTTTATCATGTTGTTCTTGTTGTGTGTTTGATTGTTTATTTGCTGCAAGTTATGTTGTTGTGTTTTCATTTAAAGCACATATTTAACCATTTTAAAGAACAATTTTCGCACACATAAGCATTTACAAGAAGATACATGAACATTTAAAGGAAGAAGCATAAACGTAACACATAAGTTTATTTTGCATATTTATACACATGAAGCAAGGTCCTGTAAAGTTTATTTTAATGAAGTAGGGATGCTTGCATAGCATAACAAGTCAGCCTTCTATTTTCAGATCACTCTGACATGGTGTTCTCCATATAGATCCTGAATGTTGGCAATGGTGGCAATGGAGAAAAAATGCCCGCTAAGGGTGTGTGGCTTGGACACAATTTGTTGCAGAGATTTATGAACTCTTTGACACTGACACATACCATTTAGGTCGTTTGACCAAGTTGAAACAATATGACACAGTGGAAGACTTTATAGCTTCTTTTGAGCACTTGGAATTCTGTACAGAGGGCACATCTGATGATTTTCTCTAGGAATTCTTTATCAGTGGTCTCAAGGATACGATTCATGACCATGTCCTCATGGCTCACCCTCAGAGTTGGGTAGAATCTACAAAATTATCTAAGGAATGACAACAAGTTGTCTCTTCTCAAACCAAAAAATCATCCTTTCTTCCCCATCCTAAACCTGCCACTCCAACCCCTCCTTCCACTCCATTGAAGATCCATAAATTGACCCGAGCATAAATGGTTGAATGCTAACTCAAGGGCCTTTGTTATAATTGTGATGAAACATATTGTCCAGGGCACAAGTGTAAGGAACACAATATTTTTGTGGCCATCTCTGAGGATGTTTCATAAGAAGCGGTCGAGGCCCCCCTGTGGTCGAGTTACCAGAGCCAACTGATATTACTCCGTCCTTAAACCCCCTAGAAATTGAACTAGTCATTTCATTGAATGATCTCACTAGCTTCTATGCTCCCTAAACCCTCAATATAATTGGTTAAATCAAGCATCAAAAGGTCATCATCCTCATTGACAATGACAACACCCATAATTTTATTCATCACTGCATTTCCTAAGAAACTAATTGCTATACATGTGTAGTCAACAACTTTAAAATAATGATTTCCAATGGAGGTTCGATGAAATGTGGGGGGATTTGTGAAAATGTGCATCTCCAAATGGGTCAATACAACATGAAATATCATGTGTTTGGTATCGACATGGGTGGTTGTGACATTCTACTTGGTGCATAATGGTTATGAACTCTTGGTCCCATCCTCATGGATTTTAAGGAATTAACCATGCAATTCAACGAGGAGGTCCAATAGTATAAGCTCCAAGGAATCACTACAAGATCCCCTAAAATCATAAGTTCCCATCGCATGGAAAATCTCCTCAAGAAATATCATTCCGACACTATTTCACAACTACATTCCATTCATGCCACTGAGACACCCTCTATGCATCCTGACCTCCAATCCATCATCTCCAAACATCAAGTTGTTTTTTCCACTCCCTAAGAACTTCCCCCTTCCCGTGGTGTTCATGGTAATTCCATTCCCCTAGTCCCCAGTAGCCTTCCTCCCAATGTTCTCCCTTATCGTCATCCCTTTGCCCAAAAAAATGAAATTGAGAAAATTGTTCAAGAATTGCTTGTTGCAGGTGTTATATGTCATAGTACTAGCCCTTATTCTTCTCTTGTGGTCATGGTACTTAATAAATAAGGCTCTTGGCACATGTGTCCTAAATTTTGTGCCCTCAACAAACTCACCATCAAAGAAAAATTCCCCATCCATGTCATTGGTGATCTATTGGATGAATTAAGTGGTGCCCAATTCTTTAGCAAACTTGATCTTCGTTCTGGCTACCACCAGATACATATGAAAGAGGAAGAAATTACTAAGAATTCCTTTCGAATTCATGAGGTTCTTGATCATTCCTTTTGTCTTGTGTTATGATCCCTCCACTTTCCAGAGCCTCATGAATAATGTCTTTCATCCTTTTCTCTCCACTTTCTAGAACCTCATGAATCATGTATTCCATCCTTTTCTCCGCCATTTTTTCTTAGTTTTATTTGATGATATTCTCATCTATAGTAAAACATGGACAACCCATGTTTCCCATGTCGATCAAGTTCTTCATCTACTCTCTCAACACCACCTTTTCCTCAAACAATCTAAATGTTATTTTGGAGCGTTAGAAGTGGAGTACTTGGGTCATATTGTTGGAAAGGATGGTGTCATGGTGGATTGTTGTGCTACTTATATGTTTATTATAATGCACTCATTAATTATCAATCCAGGATTCGTAATCAACAGAGTTGCAAGACACCAGTAAGAAAGGTAATTCTAATGTCATGAGTATAGAACTATTCTAGACTATGCATGCTGGAAATAAAGAAAACTAACAAATGAAAACACACTTTGGTTGTATTTCACAGAGAGGCTATCTACTCCATTAAGTCACATGCAAGTATGAGATGGATTTCTTTGATAGATCAACTCTGCTATCTGACCCAGGAAGCTAACTATGCAATCCTGATTTTGAAAGGGAAATCACATATCAATCATCACTCATCAATCATCGAGACATAGTATGGGTAGTTCAATAGTCAATATACTGAGTATGTTGTGGTTCACAATGTGCTGTTGTAAACTTCACTAGTTATCCATCAATTATGTTTGACTACTGCTGCCAACATTCATGTCCATGAAACAAAATCAAATTCTTAAAAACAAAAACAGAGCATATGCAAAATAGAGTAAGTAAAGATCTCTAAACAATCGAAACCTAAACTGAACTATACTGCTATCCTCTGAAAGGGTCAAAGATTCAGCTAGTCTAACATTTATACTATTGAAATCAACTACTAACACTAACCTATAAGGATGCTAACCTTTGTTGGGCGGTGGGCCCTTGCCGCTTCAACAGGTCATCGAATGGAGTCTACAATAAGCTTTCTTTCAATCCACACATTCCTCTTACTCAAATTTCACAACATAGAATTAAACTATGCTAACAACTCAACTCATATTCATTCATAAATGATCAAGACCTAGAAATAAATGACATCCTTCTATTGAACTTCAACTCAAAATCTATTCTGCAATATGTAACACTGCTTCACATACTGTGTTATGCTAACTCTCTACTACCTCCACCATCCTTGTCATGACTATTTAAATAGTATTAGTTGTGAAATACAAGGAGGTGAAATCTTTAGCAAATCAGTCAATTGTCAAATTTATATATTCGGTTACATATTTTAAGCTTCATCCTCATGACACAAAGTGTATGAGGATGAAGCAGTAAACAAACTAGCTTAACATAACCTTGCTAGAGATTTGATGATTCAACAAACATCTAACACTTATCTTTGGTACGATCTCGAGCTAAACTTGGTATATTCTGCTTCCTATATTGGTACTGGATCGTGACAGGTGAGATTCGGTAAATGGTACCGGATCCGAACAATATGCAAGTGGTTGGTACTGGACTAGAATAGTCTGCGACCATTGGTACCGGATCATGACAGCGGATGGTTTGGTACCAGATTTGAATAGAATGTGTGCTTGGTACCGGATTCAGATAGTGGCAATCTAGCGCATAAGTACCCGATGGCTGAGCTGATACAGAAATGTTGGACTCATCTAGAGGTCAAAGGTTACACATGGAAAATTAAAACATTAGTACATGAAACATTTAGTCTCCTAGCTCAATAAACCACAAAAATGCATGAATTAATTATACTTTACCTTATGACCTCATCAATGGCTAATGGTAGTGTTCTTTGTCATTTATCCAAGATTAGGTAAGCCAAAAAGGTATAGATGAGGTGTATAATAGGGTAGTGGGTATGTCAATTTAGAAGATCAACATTCCCCCATGTCAAAACCATTGCATGTCCTCATGCAACTGAAACAAACCCAAATTTTTTCAAAATTTGAGACTCCATTCTTTACTTCTGTGGATCAATGTTGTTGATGGCCAAGGCTTCTGCTTTCATCTCCCTTTTTATGACCCTAATGTATTGTAAGAGTCTTAGTACCTTCTTGAGCTTATTAGAAGTCTCTTCATGGTCATCTTGAAGTTGCTAGCTGGTTGCCTTCAGTTGCTCGTTTTCCTTTTTGATATACCTATCCAATAGTTGGTATTCCTTCACTTCTTGTTTGAGTTCCTGGTTTTGTTTTTGCAGCTCCCCAATATTTTTCTTCATCTGTGCTTTTGTTAAGGTCCTTGTTGACTCCATTGTTTCTGGCTGGATGTATTCTCTTTCCTCCACTTCCTCCCTCATCCCACATAAAGTAATAGTGACTTGTTCCTTAGTCAAGCTAGGGATGTCATCCTAGACTGATAGGTCTTTAGAAGGGGATGTAAGATCTATTGGATCTTCATGTGTATGAGGACTGAAAACTGGTTTTTTCTTTGCCATGCTCCTTGTGGTTCTTTTACAAGGGGGTACTGGATCAGGGGTGCTCACAGGCTTCCTTTTCTTCTTTTCTGTTTGTGGAATGGTTATAGGGGATTGTTCTATAGACTGTTCACTTTTATTTTCTGAGCTATTCTTCTCTTTCCTCACAGTTTTTTTCATATGACCCTTCTCCTCAAGTGCTACTGTTGAAGTCTCCTCTACTAATTTGGTTTTACCTTTTGATTCTTGAATTTTAAAAATCTTATTGACTGTGGAAGAGGGCCCTTCTTGTTTACTAGCTTTATCGTTTTGGCTCACTGTTCTGGATGATGATGGAATTACCTTATCTTTCTTACCCTTTTTCTTTTGAGGTTCCTTATATTTCTCTGGAGCAAGCTGGGCTTCCTCTACAAGTTTGTTTTTTGTGGGAAGGTTTTGAGTGATGAGGATTTTCTAGCTAATCCTTTACTTCTTGATTTCATGTATAACTAACATATTAATAAGACCTTGATGGTAAATGCTAGTCTTCTCAGTTTTGGATAGGGATTTGAAACCTCTTACCATCTTGTTCAGACTCATCCATAAAAAATATGGGAAATCAATTTCAGGGCCTCCTTCAAAGTGTAATAGAAGCCTAAGATGATATATGAAGGTTACAACATACCTGCCCTCACAAGTGAGGAATTGTTGAAGACTAGCAAGCATTGGATGATATTCTTCCTTGATATAGTTCCTAGGAATCCACTTTTTCCAATCAGGGTGTTGATGGTCTTCTTTCAAAAACCATTGGCACATTTCCTTATTGATTCCTACTCCTTTGAAATACTTGGCTCCTCTGTTAGGTAATCCTGTGGCTTCCCTTAAGGTTGCTTCATTGATTGCTAGCTGCAGATTTCCTATGTGCGCAATCTCTCCATCGTAACCCTGAATAAATACGTGAGATACATTCTCATGAAAGCCTGTGAATTTCTCCAAAAATGGCATCCATCCTGCTCTAGCATACTTCTCTCTACACAGATAGAACTCCTCGATCTCTCTATAAATCTGGAAGACCGGTTCATGTCTACTTACAACCATCTTTATAAATTGTGAGAAAAAAATTAGGCTGTAGCGCAAGGATTTAGTCAGCTGATGAGGGTAAGGGTTTGGTACCGGAGATCATAGGGAGGAGTAAGCTCAAAACTGGAGAAAAGTTGGTAACGAAAAAAAAACTATGGTGATGGCATCGCTAATTCGGATGGTGAGTTTAAGTAAAGATGTTGTAAATGACAATTAGGACAAAATGAGGCTCATCTGGATGGATTTTCCACCCAGATAAGCCATTTCATTTCTGATCGTTAGTGCAATGATGGGGATGAAACGTTGGGTGTCAAAGCATTATTGTTGTTAGGTGATTGGACTTTTGAGTGGTAAATTTTGATGTTGAATCATGGCTTATGAAACAAGATACGTTCATGATTGCTTAAGGACGAAGCATGTTCGTGGCTCATCATTACTAGACATGCTCCATATTCACTCTTTTGACGTGATTTTACCTTTAATCATTGTCAAGTGCTTATGTGATGAGGGGATTGATTAAGGTTAGGCAGATGGGTATGAGGGAAGTGATAGTTAGGGGCATGGTTTTAATATTAAGGTCATAAGATCTAGTATACGTTTTCATACCTCTTGTAGTTTTATAAGCAAAGGAAAATAAATAATACCATGTTACCTTTGTTTTTACCATTATATAATCAATACCCATAGCATATGTGACTACCTTTGTATTTGAAGCTTGCAGATTGTCAGAGTTCATCTTTTTAGGATGGAGTTTTCTGGAAGCTTAGTACCGGAATTTCCTGTACTTCATGAGACTTCTTTATTCTGTGATTGTCTTCTTTTGTGTCTGGTTCTGTAGTGTTGTAGGGTGAACCTGCTGGTTTCTGAGGATGAAGTGTGAGTTTGAAAAATAGTTATGAAAAGATCTGTTTGACCCTCCCCCATGCTAAGGATGTTGCATATCCTTATGCAAGAAGATCTAACATCCTGTGTCATAATGGAAGAAAAATGATAAGAGAAAAGAAACCAAATCAAATTCCAAAAGTACATTTATCACCTAGCATATGATCACATGCCTAACAATTTTGAAATTGCCTTTCTTTTGATGACTTATTGACAAGGGTAGCATTCAGCAGTGAAGATAGGGAGGTGTTTATATTTTTTTCTAGAAGAACATATCCAACCTAACTTGCTTAAGAGATTTACTATCATTAGATGTTATGGATAAATTTCACAATATAAGTAGATGAGACTCCCTAGTTAGGGCTCCACTCTTAAGAAGTTTCCTTCTTAGGTAATGTAGGCTTTATATGTCAGACCGGTAAGGTTGACTTAGGGTAATTCTCAAATGGAAATTTGCTTGTAATAATTATCTTTGTTTATTAATCTGGAGTTGTATCTCATAAATGTTAACAATGATATTTGCTTGTAGTGTTCATATTTTAGATGACAAAAGTAAATTTTTCAACCAGACAAGTATAGATGAGACATTTCTCAACCAGAACCCACTGCCAGAAAGCCTGTTCAATACTTCGGTGGGTAGTTGTGATAATTAGTGAGAAACATCCCTTCCCCAGGCAGAATGCCCCATTGCCAACAGGCCTGTTCAGTACCCTGATGGGTTTGCCTAGTCATACCACAGACCGGTACTCGCTACCAATAGACCTGTTCAGTATCTTGGCGGGTTAGTCTTTTAAACCCTTTTTCCATCAGAGGCTTCATGTCCATAGTCACCTATTTCGATTTTTATTAAAGAGTGCTTTTGCATGGTGACAGGGGAGGCTCGTTTGAAAACTTTTTTTACAGGCTGGGATGATATTGGGTTGGAAGGTATATTCTCTTATTTGGATGTCTTTAAAGATTTGTCTGAAGGAAAAATAAACTTATGTATTGCACATTAGATCCAGATGTATAATTTTGTCTGAGTTTGTCCATAAGAGAATGACCTAAAGTTACCTT